>ML686011.1:2041377-2061890 GCA_007922175.1 Pelusios castaneus
GGGGGGGGGGGCTAGACGTGATCCGCCCAGTTTTTAATGTATTAAAGAGAGCACTGTTGCCAAAATGCAGGCGGAGGAAGTGAGCTCACAGGCCTTGCAATCTGCCTAGAGCAGGGCCCCCTGCCTGGGACATCTAGCTGCCAACACATGAGGTATAGGGGAGTAAGAGGTCCATATTTACAAGAGGGAATGGGGAGGCAATTGCAAGGTGTCCTCCTTGGGCAGGAAGCGTTGTGACAGTAATGAGTTCCCCACTAAAACACAAAGTGAAGGGTGTGTGCCAACCAGCATATTTCACAAAAGACTACCACTATGCCTCAGGGGCTTGGTAAAACACAGCCTGTCCCCACTGTTGAAAGGCAGTCAGCCCAGGAAAGAAAAACGCTTAAAAGATATGGCTCAGACTAGATTTCTCTAGGTGTCCTAAGAAAAGAAAAGGTTCACAAGTGAGGCAAAAAGGAGGGGGGGGAGAGAATCTTGCTTAAAGGGCAATGAAAGCAGAGATTTGAGTTTGGATTTTTTTTTTTTAATAGATAAGAAAAGGGAAAGTAGCTGGCAATAAATCAGACAGTAGGAACTACAAAAGTTGAGAAGGGAATTACAGGGCCATAAAAAAATCTAGGGTTTGCAGAGTTACAGAAAGTTTTTAAAGTCTATTGGGGACAACATAAACAAACTTCTAAGAGTGGTACTGGTCCATTACTAGAGAGACATGGTAGAATTGTCACTAATAATGCAGTAAAGGAGTGTTCAATATATATTTCTGTTCTACATTGGAGGGGGAGGTAGATAATATAGTCATGTAAGTGATAGGTCTTCAAATGTCAATGTGAACAGGGAATTGTTGTCATTAAACGCACACGTCCAGCCAACACCAATGTAAAGGAAAGATAGGATGAATAGTAAGAGGCAAGATAGCATCAACAGGTGGTCTTTCATGACCTGAGAATCAAAAAAGTGGACACACAAGCAAATTGCTAAGGATGAGTACAAAAGAGTAGTGGAAGCATATGGGGGAGGGGGGAGAAATAAGGACACCTGAGCCACAAAACGAGTTACACTGAGTGAAGAGCATCAAGGGGAGTAAAAAAAAGAGTTTTTAAATGTCTTAGGCGCAATGGAAATGTAAAGGAACGTGCAGGAAACGAGAAGTAATAACTGATACCATTAGGAGACTACAGACTTTATTGCTCATTTGGCATCAGCTGTCACTGAAACGGTTAATTGTGCTGAGTATCTGGTCACCATTATAACAAACCACAATAAGAAGGGGGAGGATCAGCAAGCCCAACTATGGAGAGAGGACAACTTAAATATTTAGAGGCCATGAACCATTAAACCATGATGCCATGCCTTGAGGCAGAGATTTGTAGGTTGGGATCAAGTGCTTAGCTGCATCCAGTAGTTAAAGTATAATTTGACGGGCCCCGGAGCCCTCCTAATCTCTGGGCCCCCTTCCCATATTGTCTGGGCCCCCTTCATGCATGTGTGGGCCCCAGCCCAGGTAGGCATTTGCAACCCCTTCTCAGTACCACATGCATCAGGTGTCGCTCCACAAAAATATTTTATACGGCGTTTATGTCTCTAGCAATTATTGTCACAAACTAGCAAACACTGCGAAACACAATAAGTATTGGGATTAACAACGGTGGGGCATAGGACCTGCCAGCAGCCATGTGTTCTGCCGCATTTTTCTATTTTTAGGGGCCCCGGAACTCTGAACCCTCAAATTTATGGGTCCGGAACTGCATTGTGCAGGGGTGCATTGTGCAGGGGTGCGTTTCCCCTTATTTTAACCCCTGGCTGCATCTTGAGAGAAAAGGTGAGGGAAGCTTGGAAAAACTGGGTGGCTGAACAAGACACTCAAAAGAAGGATACCATGCTTTTTTCAGCCATGCAGGGCTTGGTCTTGTCTGATCTTGTTCATCACCTTTAGAGTCAGGGTCTTGAGGGAAATCTGTAATACAGGGCTTCCGTCCAAGGAAGGAGAAAGGCATCTCCCAAAGACTGAAGGCCTAGGCCTTCTTGAACACAACAGACACTTCTTGCCTGTGGCTTAGGCAAACAGATCCACCTCTGGGTATCGTCACATTCAGAATGTGTCTTCTAGAATCTGCAGGGTCATACGCCTGGGAGTAGATCAGCTGTGATGTGTGTTCCAGGAAGGTACATTACTGACGTGCAACTACAATGGGCTGTGCACTAATCCCATAACTTTATTGCTTCAGCACCCAGAGGGGGATCCTGCACGTACATGCCACCTTGTCTGGCAAGATCTTGCTAGATTCCCTCTGAGGAGAGGGAGAAAGTGGGAACAGGCATTTCTCACAACCTGTCATTCCCACGGGATGATGTAGACTGGTCTCTTGAGGTGCCCTAGATAGTAAGAGCGCCTAGATGTGTCTCTCCTCTGTGTTTCAACGCGTCCATCATTTTGGTAACCAGTGGCACTAGCCAAAGAAAGGGGCCGCCAGCTCAAATGCTGCAGTCCAGGGAGTCTTTCCCCTGTCTGGTGAGTTGATTGTCCTGAGCCATCCCAAACAACAAGAGTGTAATGTTGCATGCTCTGTGACATAAATGCAAGCTGCCATGGCACTCAGGTTCTGCAAAGAGAACCACAAACTAAGGTCTGAAGACTCAGCTGAGCAGTGTCACTGAGGTCTGATAAGGTTTGAATCTGTCCATGGGCAGCTAGGCCCTGGCAGTCGATAAACTCCAAGATGCCCCTGTGAAGTGGCTCTTCTTTGAAGGGTCAATGCAGACTTCTCCCCATTGCGCTGGAACACAGGAAGAGTGCTAAGGACCTCTGTGTGGCTGAGAGCATTCCCCTAAGCCTGACCCTCAAACAATGGTGCAGTTCCCATTGCTAGAACCTTTGAGAACATTTGGGCTACCCTCAGCTCCAAGAAAGGAAGCACATGATATTGGAAGTGATACCAGCCTATCATGAAATACAAGGCTCTTCTGTAAACGGGAGTACTGCAATATGGAAATGTGCATTTTGTAAGTCAAAGACTTGTGGGGAGGAGGGGGATAAATCTCTACATCTACTGAAGGAATTATCCCACCAGAATCACCAACGTGAATTTTTGGGATTTCACCAATTGGTTTAGAAGTCTTTGATTTTTTTTTTTTTTTTTTTAGATCTATCACCACTTTCTTTTTTTTTTTTTGGTTTGAGGAATTACAGTAAGTAGAAACCTTTCCTTCCTTGTATGACTGCAACAGGCTCTATAGCTCCCACATGAACAAGGGAGTTTATCTCCTGTCATAGTAGGGGCTCATGAGAGGGGCCCTTGAAGAGGGACGAGGCGGAGAGGCGAAAAGGAGGGGAAATGTGAAGTGGATGGCATACCCTGATGGAACCATCTCCAAAGCATGTTTGTCTATGGTAATCTGCTCCCATGCGTGTCAGAAATGGGACAGCCAGCTTCCAAATAGCTGGTCAGCTTCAAATCCTGAAGCAGCCTAGGAAAACCGCTGCTTAGATGATGAACCTGTTTGGTATTTGAATCAGATGGGTGTGTAGTTCTCTTCCGCTGGAACCTGTGCTGCTTTCTAGGGGGGGATTGGTGGGTCTCTGGAACCCAGAGGAATGTATTAAGGAGGATCTCTTGGGCATGTCTGATCAACTAAACCTTCTCTTCCTCTTAGGGATACAGACTCCCTGTAATTGCAGTGTGGCTCTGGAGTCTATCAGAGGTTGAACGGACACATTCATGTTCTCTGAAAACAACTGAAGCCCATCAAAAGGGAAGGTCCTCCACCATGCTCTACATCTCTGGGGAAACAGGACAGCTGAAGCCACTGTGAATGACTATTGCCATAAAGATGGAAAGAACCACACTATCAGCAGCATCCAAGGATGCCTGAAGGGATGTCTGGGGCCACAATGCTAGCTTGAAAATGTTTTCTTTGTTCCAGAGGAGGATGCGCAACAAAGGCATTCAGCTTTGAATAGTTCACATGATTGTATTTGATGGAGCACATGGTGATCTAAAATTGTAGGGCTGCCCATGCATAGGCCTTGTATCTGAAGAGATTGAAACACTTCTAGTCCTTGTCATATACAGTTGGCTTGGCATGATGTGGCTTTCCCCATTCATGTAGTGCCTCCACCATTAGGAGACAGAGGGGAAATCAAACATTCAGAATCATTGTGGGAATATGGTAATAGTTGTCAGATCTCTTGCACATTGGTAGTAATGTTGCTGGGGGTCTGCCAAGCCAACCTTAGAGAGTCCAAGACCACCTTGTTAATCAGACGGGTGACACTAGTCAGTGTTGCCAATTGGAGGATGTCCAATAAATGGTATCGCAATCCTTGACCTCTCCGAATGGTATCTGAAGGGAGCTGGCCACATGCTTGGTGAGGTCTTGAAATTGCATAGATGGTGCAGGAGGCATCACTGCTTTGCCACATGGTGAGGAACAGCCAGTGCTTTGAGAAGGAGCCGCCTGATCTGCTCAGGCTTCCTGTCCCTCAAATCTCACCCCACATGGCTGAGGAATGAATGGCCTGAGGAGATAGTGACAGCAACTCCTTTTCATTCCTCTTGGTGGGCGAGGCGCAGAGCCCTAGAAAAGTGCTCTTGAGGAGCAGCCAGGGATTCCCATATGAGCATGAGTGCGGGGCTGAAGGGGCACCCAGGGATGGTCCCACCACTTGTGATGTCTTGTTTTGGTTTCCTCCCTCCCTATCGCCACGTGTGGTTCCTCTGGGGGTGGAGCAGGACCCTGCCCTGAGACTGAAGAGGGTGAACAGGAGTCATAGAATCATAGAATAATAGGAATGGAAGGGACCTCACGAGGTCATCTAGTCCAACCCCCTGCTAAAAAGCAGGACCACTCCCCCTAAATTATCCCAGCCAGGGTTTTGTCTAACCGAGCCTTAAAGATCTCCAAAGATGGAGATTCTACCACCTCCCTAGATAGCCCATTCCAATGCTTCACCACCCTCCTAGTGAGAAAGTTTTTCCTAATATCCAACCTTGACCTCCCCAGCTGTAATTTGAAACCATTGCTCCTTGTTCTGTCCTCTGTTACCCTCGAGAACAGCCTAGCTCCCTCCTCTTTGGAGCAACCCTTCAAGTAGTTGAAGGTTGCTATCAAATCCCCCCTCAGTCTTCTCTTCTGTAGACTAAATAAGCCTAGTTCCTTCAGTCTCTCCTCATACGTCATGTGCCCCAGCCCCCTAATCATTTTCGTTGCCCTCCACTGGACTCTCTAATTTGTCCTCATCTTTTCTGTAGTGGGGAGCCCAAAACTGGACACAGTACTCCAGATGCGGCCTGACCAGTGTCGAATAGAGGGGAATTATCACATCCCTCGATCTGCTGGCAATACTCCTACTGATGCAGCCTAATATGCCATTGGCCTTTTTGGCAACAAGGGCACACTGTTGGCTCATATTCATCTTCCCGTCCACCATAACCCCCAGGTCCTTTGCTACAGCGCTGCTACTTAGCCGATCGGGCCCCAGCCTGTAGCAGTGCATGGGATTTTTTCCATCCTAAGTGCAGGACTTTGCACTTGTCTTTGTTGAACCTCCTGAGGTTTCTTTCGGCCCAGTGTTCCAATTTGTCCAAGTCTCCCCGGATCCTGTCCCTGCCCTCCAGAGTATCTACCATTCCCCCCAACTTGGTGTCATCCGCAAACTTACTAAGCACGCAATCTATTCCATCATCAAGATCATTAATGAAGATGTTGAATAGAACCGGCCCCAGGACCGACCCCTGGGGCACGCCACTCGTTACCGGTTGCCAACCAGACATCGAGCCATTGATTCCTACCCACTGAGCCCATCGATCTAACCAGTTTTTGATCCACCTTACGGTCCACTCGTCCAACCCATACTTCCTTAACTTGCCGACGAGAATGCTGTGGGAAACCGTATCAAAAGCCTTGCTAAAGTTGAGGTATACCACGTCAACGGCTCTTCCCGCATCCACAAATCCAGTCATCTCATCATAGAAGGAAATCAGGTTGGTCAGGCACGATTTGCCCTTGGTGAATCCATGTTGACTGTTCCTGATCACTCTATTTTCCTCCAAGTGTTTCAGGATGGATTCCTTGAGGACCTGCTCCATGATTTTCCCAGGGATTGAGGTGAGGCTGACCGGTCTGTAGTTCCCCGGATCCTCCTTTTTCCCTTTCTTAAAGATAGGTACTATATTTGCCTTTTTCCAGTCCTCCAGGACCACCCCCGTTCGCCACGAGTTCTCAAAGATAATGGCCAGCGGCTCTGCAATCACTTCCCCCAACTCCCTCAGCACCCTCGGGTGCAGTTCATCCAGCCCCATGGACTTGTGCACATCCAATTTCATTAAGTGTTCCCTAACCTGACTTTCCATCACCTAGGGCCACTCTTCTCTCCATTCCGCGTTACCCTGTGTAGTAGCCTGGGAGCGGGCCCTCCCTGTGGAGACTCAAGTAAAAAAAGCATTGAGTACTTCAGCCTTTTCCGCATCATCCTCCACGAGGATGCCTGCCCCATTCAGTAAGGGACCTACACCACCTCTGATCCTTTTCTTGTTGCTGATATACTTATAGAACCCCTTTCTGTTATCCTTCACATCTCTTGCTAGCTGAAACTCCAATTGTCCTTTGGCCTTTCTGATTTTATCCCTGCAGTCCCGAGCAATATTTTTATACACCTCCCTTGTCATCTGTCCAAGCTTCCACTTCTTGTAAGCTTCCCTTTTATGTTTCAGCTCCCCGCAGAGTTCCCTGCTAAGCCACGCTGGTCGCTGTCCACATTTGCTGTTCTTTCTGCACATCGGAATGTTATCTTCCTGTGCCTTTAACAGGGTTTCTTTAAAATACAGCCAGCTCTCTTGGACACCTTTCCCCTTCAGATCAGCCTCCCATGGGACCCTGCCCATCAGCTCCCTAAGGGAGCCAAAATCTGCTTTTCTGAAGTCCAGGGTGTGTGTTCTGCTTCTTTCCTTCCTTCCATTGATCAGGATCCTGAACTCTACCATCTCATGGTCGCTGCTGCCCAGGTTGCCATTTACTTCTACTTCCCCGATCAATTCTTCTCTGTTTGTGAGTAATAGGTCTAGAGGTGCAAGGCCCCTAGTTGGTTCCTCCAGCATTTGTACTAGGAAGTTGTCCTCAATATTCTCCAAAAAGTTCCTGGATTGCCTGTGCACTGCTGTATTATCTTCCCAGCAGACATCAGGATAATTGAAGTCCCCCATAAGAACCAGGGCCTGCGACGATCTGGAAACTTCTGTTAGTTGTCCACAGAACGCCTCATCCACCTCCTCTTTCTGGTCTGGCGGTCTGTAGCAGACACCTACCACAACATCCCCCTTGTTACATTCGCCCCTAAACTTAACCCATAGACTTTCAACCATCTTGTTTCCACTTTCATAGTGGAGCTCCGAGCAGTCACACAGCTCTTTTACATATAACGCTACTCCTCCCCCCCTTTTTCCCTGCCTGTCCTTCCTGAACAATTTATATCCATCCATGGCAGTGCTCCAGTCATGCAAGTTATCCCACCACATTTCTGTTATTCCAATTATATCATAGTTCCTTGTCTGTGCCAGTACTACCAATTCTTCCTGCTTGTTTCCCAGGCTCCTCGCATTTGTGTACAGGCACCTAAGATACCGGGCCCATTGCCCTACTTTGCCCTGTCGATTCTCCCTCCTGTCGCATCTTCCCCCTTGCAATTTCTCCCGGTGTCCTCCTTCCCCACTCGCCTGAGGTATTATGACTTCATCAGGAAATAAAAAACAATTATTTGATCCCACCCCCCAGTTCCAACTACCCTCTCTTTTATTCCTGCTGTTACAGCCCCAGCACCCCCCAAGTTCCATCCCTTCCCCCAGGTTTCCCTCAGTTTCACGTACCTGTGGGCCTTGGTTACCTTCCCCCATCGAACCTAGTTTAAAGCCCTCCTTACCAGGTTAGCCAGTCTGCTTCCAAATATGCTCTTTCCCTTCCTGGATAGGTGGAGTCCGTCTCTGCCTAGCAGTCCTTCTTCCTGAAACAGCACCCCATGGTCGAGGAAGCCAAAGCCCTCCTGGTAACACCATCTCCGCAGCCAGGCATTCACCTCCAGGATGCATCTGTCTCTGCTCGGGCCCCTACCCTTGACCGGGAGGATTGAGGAGAACACCACCTGTGCACCGAACTCCTGCACCCGTGCTCCCAGAGCCCTGTAGTCACCTTTGATCTGCAGAGGGTCACCACTCGCAGTATCATTGGTTCCCACATGGATGAGTAGCATGGGGTAGTAGTCAGAGGGATGGATGATTCTCGACAATCCCTCCGTAACGTCTCGGATACGGGCGCCTGGCAGGCAGCATACCTCCCGAGAGGCCTTATCTGGGCGACAGATGGGTGCCTCCGTCCCCCTCAGAAGAGAGTCACCAACCACCACAACCCGACGTTTCCTCCTGGGTGTGATGGTTGTGATCCTCCCAACCTCGGGGATGCATGGCTTCTCCTCTTCCATCTCATCTCCCGTCTGTAGTGCTGCATAGCGGTTCTTTACCACAGCGGAGGGTGGGATGGGAGCAGGGGTGGAGCACTGTCTGCTGCCAGAAGTAACCAGCTGCCAGTGTCCACCCTGTGCCTGAGCCATCTCATCCGTCTCCGAGGGTGTGGCAGCAGTCCTTTGCCTCTGGATAGTTTCCTTATCCCTGCATCTTTCCTCATGGATGCTATCCAGGAACTTCTCCAGGGCATGGATACTCCTGAGCCTGGCCACCTCCTCCTGTAACTCCCCCACCTGCTTCCTGAGAGATTCCACCAGGAGACACCTGTCACAGTGAATGATCTCCCCAGCCTGACCGTCTGAGAGTGGGAAATGCAGGCCACAGTCCTTGCAAGTCCACGCCAGGATCTGGGTAGAGATATCCATGGACAGTATGTCTGTCTGGATACAGGCACAGGTGGAGGAGACAGCAGTGCTGGCACAAGCGGCGCGGGTCCTCTTCACCACAGTAGCTACACAAACCACAAACTCCTTCTCAAACTCCCCTGTTTGCAGTCCCTGTTCGCTCAGCCACTGGCTTTTAAGGACTTCTCTGCCTGGGTCAGCCCTTGCCCCTCGTTAAGCACACAGGGGAAGGGTGATCACAAGGCTGATTGAGCTGAGCAGAGAACAATGGTACAAACAGCCCCCAGACAATCACACAATCACAATCCCAACTCACACAGTAACTGACAATTCACAGAAATCACCTGTGGGAAAAAAAGACACAAGCACACACAGTCAGCAATTCACTCTCCCCCAGGTTCGCTCTCTCCCTTGCTTCTTCAGAAAGGGGATCTCCTCCGCCTCCTTCTCAGGGCTTCTCCTTCCCTTCCTCTTCACCGTCCGCCGCATGTACAGGGGAAGAGCTCCAAGTGAAAGTGGTGGTGAAACAGGTGATCAATGGGAGTCCAGAGACCAGACTAGTCCTGGGAACAAGGGACCTTTTGTGCCCACGATCAACAGAGACTGCAGTTCCTCTGATACAGTCAAGTCCTTTGCGTCCCGGAACTCTACCAGGCGGCACTGAATGCAGTCTCAGCACCAACATGATGGTTTCTCTGGGTGTAGATGGCACAAAGGGTTTGGAATCGTCCAGAAAAACACCAGAGACGGGCGGTTCAATCTGTATGGTACCAATGAACCCACTGAGGACTATAGCAGCAATAAAGGTGTGCGACGATACCTGTCTGCAAGAATGTCTCTTCTTGCCATTCCAGTTGTTAACAACTGGAAGGGGGTGGGGGTGGGGGTGGGGGAAAGGGGGCCAAACAGGCTACAGCTAAAAAAAATCTCCAGCCACAGACACAGGGGGATGCGTGAGTGAAGTGAGGCACCCATAGAAACACTTGAAGAACCTGACCTATGAGGAAAGAGTAGACAAACTGGGCATGCATAATCTTGAGCGAAAAGATGAGGAGACACTTTCAAATATGTTAAGGGCTGTGATAAAGAAGATGGCGATCAATTGTTCTCCATCTCCACTGAAGGTTGGACTACAAGTAGTGGACTTTAGCTGCAGCCAGGGAGATTTCAATCAGTGATCAGGAAAAGTTTCTAATTCTAAGGCTAGTTAGACCTTGGACCAGGCTTCCAGGGAGGCTGTGGTATTCCTGTCACTGGAGGCTTTTAAGAACAGGTTGGCCAAACACCTGCCAGAGTGCCAGGAATGGTCTAGGTTTATTTGGTCTTGCTTCAGAACAGAGGGATGGATTTGATAACCTCTTGAGGTCCCTATATTGCTATGAATCTGTGTGTACGTTTCTAGTGGGTTCTTGATGCTATGTAGTTTTTTTTATTCATGACCTAGAAGAAAACACATTAGTCGCTGATGAAGTTTGCAGATGATAGGTCAATGACAGAGTGATCCAGGTCACTTGGTGAACTGGCAATATGCATTTTACTGTGGCTAAATGTAAATAGCTAGGAACAAAGAGTATTGGCCATACTAGCAGGATGGGAAGCAGAGACTCTGAAAAAGATTTGGGGGACGTAGAGCGAGCTGAACATGAGCTCCCAGTGCAACACAGTGGCCAAAAGGGCTAGTGTGATCCTTGAATGCATAAACAAGGAAATCTCAAACAGGAGTAGAGCTGTTAGTTCACCTCTCTACTTGAATGGACGAGTGCTGCTGGTACTAAATCTAGTTCTGGATTTCACCGTTCAAGGAGACACTTCAGATAAAGCTCCTTAGTTCTCTCTCTAGAAAGCATGTTTTCTAATCCTTTGATCACTCTGTCTCTTGTAACAAAGGGAAGGTCTGGGCTGACCTGATCACAAACTAAGTACCGACATGGGGACAAAAATTGGATAACAGCAGTGGTTAAAGGAAGGGGGAACGCACCGGGGAACACAGTTCCGGGTCCAACAAATTTGAAGGGCCAGAGTTCCGGGGCCCCTAAAAATTGAAAAATCGAGTAGAATGCATGTTCCTCCCTGCCCTGGCTGCTGGAAAGTCCTCCGCCCCACTGTTGTTAATCACAAAACTTATTGTGTTATGCAGTGTTTGCTAGTTTGTGACAATAATTGCTAGAGACAAACGCCGTATAAAATTATATTTTTATGGAGCGATAACTGATGCATGTGGTACTGAGAAGTGGTTGCAAATGCCTACCTGGGCTGGGGCCCACACATGCATGAAGGGGGCCCAGACTATACGGAAAAGGGGCCCAGAGATTAGGAGGGTTCCAGGGCCCGTCGAATTATACTTTAACCAGTGGATAACAGGCTCTTTGACCCGGCAGACAAGGGTCCAGTAAGCATCAATGGCTGGAAGTTGAAGCTAGACAGAGGGTAATTAACCACTGGCATTGCCCAAGGGGAAGATCTCCTATGGGTATTTTTATAAAAACCTCCCAGGAAATAAACAAAAATTCACAGAAGCCGCAACCTGCCCCTGACTTTACTAAATATCTTGGGAGAGGAGGGAAATAGCTGCCAGGGCTGCTGCTGCTCTCGTTTGGCCAGCTGTTAGGAGGCCCCAAGGCTGGCCACTGATTAGTTGCTCAGGGGCTGTGGGCCCAAGGATGGCCACAAATGAACTATTCAGTGGACCCAGGCTGACAGCTGCTCCAGCCTTGCCCCAGAAGACACAGATTCCAGGAAGTCTCAAAAAGTCACATGATTTCATCTTACCTTTAGTCATGCTCAATACTCCATCATTGGCCAATTTAATATCAAGACTGGACGTTCGTCTAAAAGATCTGCTCTAGCTCCCACAAGGATTAATTCAGGGAGGTTCTGTGGCCTCTGTTACAGGGTCAGACTAGATGACAGGGGCCCCGCTGGTGAAGGGCAAGAGCTTTTGGGCCAAGGGTTAGTTAAAAGAGGCTTTGAACTGTGAACAAAGAAACTAACTGGATCAAGTCCTCCTGCATTAAGGAACCAAGACACTGGAAACAAAAAGAGTAACATTAAACACACCATCAGTATCTCTCCTCTTCATGGAAAACAACCTGCTGTACAGTGACCTCTGGCTAACCACTTGGGTGAGCAGGGGAGGCATCCTGATGTTGGCAGCTGTAAAGTGCTCACTGGCACCACCTGGGGTTGCATCCGTTACTGGTCCCTCAGTGAAGCATTTCCAGGCATTTAAAATGGTTCAGAGGTTTTCTGTTTTTAAATGCAACTGCAACATTGAAGCCTAGGGCATTCACTGGTAAGGAATGAGGAGTTGGGGACAAGGGAAAGAGCAATTTACAACTGTGGTTCATCGTTTTTATTGAGGAATTTCCTTTTTAAATACATTTGCCAAGAAACACAGTGCTGTGCTCAGCAGCCCCTGTCCACAGAGGAATGACTCACCAGGTTACATTTGCTAACCAAACTCTTGCTCTCTCCTGAGCTGCTATTGCAGAACAGCCATATGGAAAGAGGCCTGAGCTCTTCTCAAGTTCACTGAGCACAGCCTGCATTGCAAAGCTCAGTGAGGCTCCAAGGAGCCTCCGACATCACTAGCAACAGTATGGACCCAGAAGCCAGCACTCCCTGGGCCTGGGACTAGGCGCACTTTACAGCACTTCCTGGGCAGAAGGCAGAGTTACCAAGCTAAGTGAGTGGCAAGAGAGGATATTAAACACCCCTGACCCACCCCAAATAAACCCTCCTTCCCCTATGCCCTAGCTCTTCAGCGCTGCTCACCCCAAAAGCTCTGCATGCAGGAGCAACACCTCCCTTCCCCCCCGACCTGCAGGCACTGAAGTTCCAGGTCGCTGTGGGGGTAGAGTCTTTCTCTAACAAGGGACTCTCTCCCCACTCCCACAGCAAGCAGCCTCAAACTCAAGCTTCAGGACAAAAAAGCTGCTGCCCCCTCCTAGATCAGGCATGGCAGCAACCTGTGACCCTGAGGCCACCTGGCTGGGAACAGGAACTTTGCTGCTTCATTCATTAGCATCTGCTGCTTCGAGTCCCCAGGAAACCCTAACCCAGAGCGTGTGCCGTCTCAGCCATTGCGCAGCAACCAAGGTGATGGCTTGAGGTTGGAGAGGAACAGGAGGGGAAATCAGAGAAACAGGCCTGAGGCGTGGGAGGGCACACTGGGAGGCAGAGGAAAAGGGGGGCAGCCACTTCAGGTCACTAGCCCTTGGGCCACCCCCCCCCCCGGTTCAGCTATGAAGGGGCAGAAGACTCTCCCCAGGCAAGTGCAGTTCCTCCAAAGCCATGGGTCAGCTCCTCTGACTCAGTCTGGTGAACGCACCCCACACCTACCCCCAAGCCTTGGAGCTGGCCAGACTCCAGCAAGGAACACTTGTGCCAGTGCAGGGACGTGCCTGAAAGGGCGAGCTGGAATAGTGAGCATTCATCCACGGGACAGGGCTCTGCGTTCCCTGTCCCCCGCCCCAGCAGCCAGGCAGCTCTCCAAGGCACATCCTCACAGACCACCCAGAGCACTCACTTCCCCTGAGGCAGAGGGTTCAGCTCTAACTTCCACGACAAGCATGCCTTATGGCGTGGAGACAGCTCCTGGGGGCTTGTTCCAAGAATTACACGTCCTGGGAGAGCCCCAGGCTAGGCTCAGCTGGAGCACCCTGGCCCCAACCAGAGCAGCCCACACCAGCTGGAAGTGATTCCATTTGGTCTCCCCTTTCAAGACAGCCCAGCCCATATGCCAGGAGGGAAGGCAGCCACGTTCCACGGAAGGAGAGCCACACAGGAGAAGTGTGGCAGCAAACTCCTCCCTTCAGACTCGGAAACCCACAAGCTGCTGCTAGGACAGGGTGAGTGGCTCGCCGGCAGTTCAGTCCCTGCCCCCACGCATTGAGGAGGAGGAAGAGCTAAGCACCATTGGTCTTCCAGTGTTTGCTGCATCTCTGACAGCACTGTAGGCAAGCTGGGTCTATGCTTCGCCTGCACGTGGGGCTGCCGGATACCCAGCTTCCTGGGGCAGGAAAATGCCACAGGATAACCAGACTGCAGCAGGTGCCCCGGGAATAACTGGGGGAGTGCGGGACGGAGTGTATTGTGAGGGGCGCAAAGGACTGGTGGGAGGCAGAGGGGGAACACACTAAGGGCAGGAGAAAGGGACCCTGCACAGGTGCTGGGATCGCTCTTAGAACTTGTTTTCTGCTCCTGACCAGCCCGGCCGCCGAGCCTGCGTGCAGATGGGCAATGGTGGCATGCCAAGCACCTCACGCAGCAGAGTGTCTCCGAGATAAGCCTTCCCATTCCCCTGCGTGCTGAAGTCCCCCACAGAAGGCGGCTGCAGCCCATGGCAGGGCATGGGTTAAATCACTCCCTGTTTCTAGGAACCCAGCAGGGGCCTGCCTGCAGTTTCCAGCGCAGGTGTGAGTCCTGCTTCAGCCAGGTAGTACTAGCCCCCCCCCCCGGGAGCACGAACCCCACAGCCTGTTACCCAGGGGCTGCCCAGGGACCTGGTCCCAATGGAGAGCCAGCCCCGCTGTCCAGGTCGCCATGGGCCTGTGCCCCAGCTTGCTCGCACTGCTGGACTATTGGGGTTATTGGAAGGGGCTTCCCAGGGAGAAACCTGTCCTCCCCTGCGAGCCGGAGTTCTGCCCTGGGGCCAGGAAAGCGTGGGCAGGGACAGGCTCAAAGCAGAGAACCCAGCCCCTGTGCCCTTCCTCCACAGGCCCATGGGACTCAGCCCCACATACCCCTCTGGCCAGGAAGTTGCTAGACCCCCTTCAGCCCCATTTCGTTTCTTAGAATGGCCAGTGCTACCGGCTAGGCTCCTGAGAGCCCCACCTGCAGGTCAGGTGAGCTGGCTGGGAGCACCCGGCAAGACCAACGGCCCACAGTAAGGGGGAGTAATGGAGGAGCTGTGGAAGACTGGCTCAGAGAAGGGGGATCCTGCCCATGCAGTTTGGAATGCCCCGAACTTGAGCATGGTGTGGTGAGGGGCAGGAAGGAGCCGGGCCCCACCTCCAGAACTAAACCCAGGATTCTTGCGGTGCCTGGGTGCAGCAGGGAGACTATCTAGCCTGAAGGACAGGGAGATACCTAGGGGAGGGCTCAGCGTCCACAGAGCAGAAGCCTGATCCAGGCCTGTGGAAGTGCAGGACTCACAGAGGGACCATGCCGGCCTAGGAGAGGCAAGCGCCAGTCACTCCTCTGTACGCCCAGAAACCAATGGCTGGGCTGGGCTCATCCTGGCAAAGCCTCGCAGCTCTCCCACCGCAGGAGGGGGCAGGTTTTTGTGCCGGGCTGCTAGGCGGAGACGACGGGAGAAGGAGGAGCCAGCGGGCAGTGTGTTGTGCTCACTGTATTCACTTCTGCATGGCAGCAACAGACATGACAGAACTTACACGTAACAAAAAGGTTAAAAATGATTTAAATATTCCCACGGTCAGAGCAATGCAAGCGAAGGGTTCCACAGGCCTGACCAGAGAGCCACCAGACCAGCACGGGGCAGGAGCAGCACACGGGGACAAACCTGCTATTGCTAGGAAGAAGAGTGCACTGTGCAGAACACGAGCGAATGGACAGACAAGAGCAGGGCCAAGGGCTGAACAGCTGGGACCTGGGCCCTCTTCACAAGAGCTGCACTGACCAGGGCAAGGGTTTCCAGAGGCTGCGGCCTGCCTAATGGAAGAGATTCCCATGGGGAAAACACGTGCTGCTCTCCAGCCTAGAGGCTGGCTGGACAGTGACCCTGAGCAAGGACTGTTCGGAGCAGAGCTGAGCTGCAGGCAGGACGCAGGCAGTGGCCTTGGCCCACTGCGCTCTAGAGGGCAGGGACACATTCCTATGAGACTGCACCAAATAAGATCTGCGAGGGTAACAGACATCATGGGCACCAATGGCTGCCACCAGCAGTGAGGTGTGCTCCTCCAGAGGGTTAGCCAGGCTGTCCCTGACGGCTCTGAGCAGAAGTCAGGCATGTGCCAGGGTCACCCATCCACATACAGGAAGAGACCCTCCCTTGCAGGCCAGAAGAAGGCCCACTAACAGCTCTATCTGGGGAGCAGATGCTGCAGGGAGGGCCACAGCCTGCCTCACTGCTGAGAGTGGCGGAGGCTGGGTTATCTTGGCTGCCGGTGGCACAGGTGCCCAGCAGGAGCGGATCAGCGACAGGGCCCACGGCTGGGCTCTTTAGTGGTAAATACTTTGGCATAGTGCTCTCCCACACCCAACGGCTGGGGCATGTGTACACAATTGACTTCCCCCAGTCTGTTCTGCCAGGGACACAACCGTGCACGCCCTGGGAGGACAAGCTGCCTGGGGAGCAGTTCCACAGGGGCTAGGAAAGATGCTTTAGTAACGTTAAGGTGCCAGAAGTGGCCACAGGGCCCTGCCCAAGGCTTCCAGGGTAAAGCTGGCACAGCAGCTCCCCCAGCGTGGGGAGAAGTGGGTGTCCAGAGTCCAGGGGAAGGGGAGGGGTAATGCCAAAGGACCCCCCTCCCCCAAGATACGAAAAATCTAGGTATGATACAGACAGACAGACCTACATAAATATACCAAACCCTGCAGCACCAGGGCTTGAAGGACTGGTCAGCCACTGGAATGTGTCACTGGGCCTTCTCCTGCCAGCCCCACCATGTGCTGAGGCCCCTCCCTTGCTGGTGAAGGGCAGCAGCAGGGCTGAGCAGCAGCAGAGCAATCCCAAGCAGCAGGTTTGGAAGCATCCAGATCTTGCCAGACATGCGCTTTCCCCATGCACAGTGAGGCCCTGGTGCATGGAGGCTTGCTGCCGACAGCCAGAGCCCTCTTTCTGGGTCTGTACATGGAGCATTTTAAAATAGACATGTGCAAAACTGTAAACAAATTCCACGTGCCAGGGCAGCTGCTACCTTGTCCATCAGGGGCGTGCTGCACGACTGCGTGCCTGGAGAGGCAAGAGCGTCCTGGAGAACAGGCTGGGCTCTACAGCCGACTGGGCTCTTCTTCACTATCGCTGCAGTTTCCACAACAGTCCTGAAGTCAGAAGGCAACGAGAGGGAGGAGGGAGAGAGGAGCACAGCAAGCAGAGGGTGAGCATGGTTACAAACCGACACACGCCCAGATCCCTAAGGAGGGAGGGCAGCCCTGCCTTGGCAGAGAAGAGCAGCACCACAGAGCCAGGGGAAGAGATCCGGGAGTGAAACAATCCCCTGCTGTCCAGCTCAGGGGCTTCCCCAGACTGGAGACCATTAAGATGTCCATGTCCGCACAGCACAGGGCCCCTGGGTCAGCAGGGCCGCCGGCAGCCAGCACCCTCGGCAGGGAGAGCGCAGAGCTGGGCAAGGAACCTATCACAAGCTCTCAGTATGCACATCACACCACACAGAACACCTGGGCTGCCGGACTGAGAGCCCTGGGGAGACACACAGCAGCCTTCAGCTTCCCGTGGCCTCTCCTGGGGAGCAGGGGAAGCTTTGGCTCACAGCACAGCAGAGCACAGCCCCCTCTCACGCTGGGGTGAGGCAGCGAGAGAGCAGGGAAGCAGGGTTAGTGGCTCAAGGGTGATTAAAACACACAAGCAGCATCTGCTCGGCTGGGGTGGAGGGGTGGGAGGTAGGCACTGAAGGACAAGACTCCTCTTCCCCACGTCTTGCCATGTCCGCAGGTGAGGCAAGGCCACCAGGTATTTCCTGAGCAGAGCAGCCAGGAGAGGGACTGCTCACCTCTGGAAAGAGAAAAGATGTGGCATGAGAGGCCGCTGAGGGTCCCTGCCACAGACAGATGCTTGCTGAAGCTCCAGCCCCACTCAGGGACGGAGCTCCCAGCCCAGAACTAGCGCCGAGCACTCCGGTGTCAGCACAAACAGGGAGAGAGCCATGCTGAGAGCCTGCAAGGGGAAAGCAGGAGCCAGCAGAGGGGGTAGCTCAGACTGGGTCCGGGCCAGGCTTCTCTTGTGCGGGTCACCCAGCTCCAGGCAGGCCAGGGGCAGCAGGCAGGAAGAGGCTGCTCTATCCTGCCCCACTCTTACCCGAGAGCTGGGCACCAAGCAGCACCGGTGGGTGCCTTATGCCCACTCCCAGCCAAGCCATGCTGGGAGACTCGGCCTGGCAGGAGGCCAAGCAGCCCACACAAGGGACCAAGTCCTCCCCTGCAAGGAGGGCAACCCCTCAGCCTACAGCTCCACAGCGAGACCTGACCCTGCCACTCCTTCCCCATCGCAGCCCCTCCAACCCAGTCACGACAGGCTCCCTGGCCTGGGCTCTGACTGCCACCCCCTGCACTGCCCCGCCCCGCCCCACCCCTCACAACACTCACGCCCAGTTTGTCCTCCCCCACCAAGGCCCTGTCCAGCTCTGCTCCTCCATCCATCCGCCCTTCTCGTATGTCATCCCCACAGCCTCCACTCCGCCAGCTGTTAGACTGCGTGGGGCACAGTCAGCCAGCTTGGGCAGCAGGCAGGCAGGGAACTGGCCAGTCACTGGTGTTATCCTAGGCCTGCAGGGACGCAGCCCTGACCATGGACCGTCGCCCCCCGTCCCCTAGTCTGCAACACACTTAGCAAGTCCTCAGCTCTTCAGAGCAGCGTGCTTGTCTCCTGGACAGCACCCAGCATGCAGGACCCAAGTGCAGCCTCTGGGCCCAGCCACATGCCAGGGAAGAGCTGATGAATGGGGCGGAGCAACAGAAGCCACGGGCTAGGCCATGCTACAGGCAGGTACTGCTCTCAGAACACGCCGCAGGGGCATGATGGAAGAGTGGGGCTCAGGAGAGAAGAGAGGGACTGGACAGCTGCCACTGTCTGGGAGCTGCCCTGGGGAGACAGAAGCCCAGTCAGCCTGGCACAAGTCATGTGCTCAGGAACTGGCCATGGAGTCTGCAGGAGAGCAACTCCCCCTCCCACTGGGCCCCGTGCCCTAAGAGACGTTTGTGCAGATGAGGCCAGGGCCGGTCATTTCCCAGGAGACAAACCTCCATCAACTGCAGACCTGAGCTTCCAGGGACAGGAGCGCACGCTGCAGGCCACAGAGGGCCGACTGAGGGAATCAGACATGCGGGCCAGGGCACCTGCCAGGCTCTCACTCCCGAGAGCTCACCAGTCAGAAGTCGGCTGTAGGCTGGCACTTCAGAGTGTGTCTGTGAGCAATGTAGTCAAATTCCAAAGGGGTAGCCGTGTTAGTCTATTGTAGAAAGACAACAGAGTCCTGTGGCACTTTTAAACACTAACAGATTTAATAAATTATTTATTATAAATTATTATAAATTAATTATTAAATCTGTTAGTGTTTAAAAGTGCCACAGGACTCTGTTGTCTTTCTACAATAGACTAACACGGCTACACCTTTGGAATTTGACTACATGGAGGGCACTGAATACAGCCGGAAGTGGAAATCCATCAACTTCATGAAACAACTTGCACAGATTTAATCTGTTAGTCTTTAAAAGTGCCACAGGACTCTGTTGTCTGTGAGCAATGTGACATTGCTCCTCTGGTGCCCCCTCGTGCCTGGCTCCTGCCATTGAATCTGTTCCACTGTGCAGGTGCATGGGGGGGGGGCAGGGGGCTGGCAGTCGCGGTGCAGAGGGAGCTGGGTGCGGCAGGAGGGCCTGCTCCATGCTAAGGGGAGCCATGAGGCTGGGATTTACCTGTCTGCTGAAGAGGCGTTGTAGCAAACCCTTCTTTGGCTGCGGAGAAGGCTGTCCTTTCCAGTCCAGGTCAGGTGGCACCGCACCATCCAGGCTAAAGATATTCAGCTCCTTGAAACACTCGGTATCAATCATCTAGCAGAGAAAGGAGGTGACTGCAGAGCATGCCACACTCCTGCACCTGCCCCGGCAGACAGGATCCTGGGAGCAAGAGCCCCACTGCCAAGAATGGCACAGAAAAGCCCCACACCAATTAGGATGAAAAATCCCACGCACTGCTACAGGCTGGGGACCGATCGGCTAAGTAGCAGCGCTGTAGAAAAGGACCTGGGAGTTATGGTGGATGGGAAGATGAATATGAGCCAACAGTGTGCCCTTGTTGCCAAAAAGGCCAATGGCATATTAGGCTGTATCAGTAGGAGTATTGCCAGCAGATCAAGGGATGTGATAATTCCCCTCTATTCGACACTGGTCAGGCCGCATCTCGAACAGTGTCCAGTTTTGGGCTCCCCACTACAGAAAGGATGTGGACAAATTAGAAAGAGTCCAGCGGAGGGCAACAAAAATGATTAGGGGGCTGGGGCACATGATTTATGAGGAGAGACTGAAGGAACTAGGCTTATTTAGTCTACAGAAGAGAAGACTGAGGGGAGATTTGATGGCAACCTTCAACTACTTGAAGGGGTGCTCCAAAGAGGAGGGAGCTAGGCTGTTCTCGAGGGTAACAGAGGACAGAACAAGGAGCAATGGTTTCAAATTACAGCTGGGGAGGTCGAGGTTGGATATTAGGAAAAACTTTCTCACTAGGAGGGTGGTGAAGCATTGGAATGGGCTATCTAGGGAGGTGGTGGAATCTCCATCTTTGGAGATATTTAAGGCCCGGTTAGACAAACCCTGGCTGGGGTGATTTAGGGGGAGTGGTCCTGCTTTTTAGCAGGGGGTTGGACTAGATGACCTCGTGAGGTCCCTTCCAGCCCTAGGATTCTATGATTCTATGACCATGTGTGGCACGAGAGACTGCCAGAACCCGTCACTGAACAAA
>ML686011.1:2066189-2081428 GCA_007922175.1 Pelusios castaneus
GGACTCAGCTGCTGCCGCGGGGCTTTAAACCGCGGCAGGAGTCCCGGAACAGGGGAGCAGTGCTGGGTGACCGGCTCGGATTCGAGCCGGCCACCCTGGTCCGTTCCGGGCTCAGGGAAAATGGAACGCTGGGATAGGTGCCCAGAATGCAGTGCGCTAATGCGCATTCCAGAGAAAAATCCTGCTCCAGAACAAGGAGTGACGTGTGTACGCGCTCCAGCGCGATAAACAACACCTGCTTCTTAAAGTGCAGTTCAGAAGCTGCGCTATACTGTGATCGTGTAGACATAGCCTCAGCCTGTCAATACCCCTCAGCCAGCCAGGGCAGACACTGCAGAGAGGAAAGCCATTCAACCCTAAATCTCCCCTGGGGCAGTAACTAGCGGGCCCAGCCAGCAGGAGAATCCCCTTGATTGCACACTGAATGGGAACTGGCTGTGCTGTCTATGGAAGGAGCTGGGAAGAAGTCAGAACTCAAACCGCTACCCAGCTGGGACAGCAAGACGTGGACATGGAACAGCTGGGACGGAGGCATTTCATACAGACCCTCATCCCAGAGGGTACCTGGTGGGACCTGTCACTGCTCAGGGCCTTGTGGCCAAGGCTGTCACACCCTCCGTCTCGCTCAAGGCACCTGCTGTTCTCTCGGCACAGGAACATGCCCGTCTGCTCAGCAGATCCCTGCCACACCCCCCACCCAGCTGCAGTAGTTCTGAAGTGGGGCTGGCTGCAGCTCACCCCCTGCATAGTCCAGGCTCTCCCTTAGAGCTCGGAACACTTTAACCCTGTGAAGAAAGCCTTACAAATTGCGAGCTGAGCACAGCCAGAATGATGCTGCCACCACGCCCCATTCAGCAAACAGCACGAGTCGCAGAGGCGGCTGCCGCAGCCCCTGGGAACCCTGTCATCCCGGCCCACAGCAGAGGGAATGAAGATCAGCAGGGCCTTGGGAAACCCCCACCCCCTGGATGAGACCTGATCCCTTCTCAGGACACTGTTGTGAAGCCAGCTCATGCCCTGTCCTGGGGTTGGCAGTCCAGCCACCGGGAAATACAACAGGGTCTATGTGGGGGGGCAGTGTGGACCTTGGGCTGCAGGAGGGTCACCGCCATTCAGCCATTGGTGCAAAGTGAAAGCAGCTCTGATGTACTTACTACAAACCTACTGTTCACTTTTTCCAAGATCTGCTTCTCATTTAGGGCCATGGCCTCCCCCTTCCGCTTTTTGATCCGCTTCTTCTCCAGCTTCTTGCAGGCATACATTTTCCCGGTGGCTCGCACCTGGCATGCACACACCTGGGGGAAGCCAGAAGACTCAACACCCATCCTAGGCCAAACCCTGCCCCTGGCCCCCGCTGGTGCAGGCCAAGGATTAAACTCCACTCCTAGGCAAACTGCTAACATTAATGGTGTGCACTGATAAGTCTGCCAGCCACGCAAGCTGCCAGATCCACACCTTCCTCTGTGTGGGTCCACACTGCTTTCCCTGGCCTGCGAGTCTCAGGTACGGCCCGCCCTTCTGACTCTATCCTGGGGACCACAACCGTCAAATGCGGACACAGACTGTCACTAAGCTTGCAGACCACTGAGAGAGGTGTCACTCAATAGCATAGGTCAGTATTGTGTTCTAATCCTGCCTCTGTCACCAACTCTGACCCCAGGAGAATCCCAGCAGAGTGCCTCAGTTTCCCCACCTGTACGATGGGAGATAGGGTTCTGACTCGTCCCAAGCAGAGGCAGCTGTGACAAGTGTCCTGCCCCTCTCTCACAGCTCTAGTGGCCAACATAAGGTGCTCTTCCAGCTCCAGAGAGCGGGATCAAGAGCAGCGAGCACCCAGCAAGTGATGCGTTCCTCAGGGCTGGGTTAAGCAAGGCCCAGCCCGTCCTCATGGGCAGGTAGGACCCTTTGGCCCTGAATCGCAGGAGTGCAGGAGGCAAGCAGGCCACTCACCTCCCCGAAGCCTCCCTTTCCGAGCACACGATACTGGCGAAAAGTGGTTTTGGTCACGGGCTGCCTATGAACAAAGCAGAAGAGGTTGGTGCGAGATGGGAAGCGGACCAGTGAGGTACCAGACTGCATGGCGTAAGTCCACACTCACCTCAGCGCAGCAGATACACTTGGCCTGGGATAACCCTGAGCTAGCTGACGAGTCAGGAACTCAGGAGCTAACCCTGGCTCTGCTGCTACAGGCCTCCCTTTGCACAAGGAAAAGCAGGGCCCCAATGCTGCCTTATTTAAAGCTTGAAAAGGGCTTTGTGGGTGCAGAGGAGGTATCAGAACATCATCTCCTCCTGGCCTGGCTTCAGCCAGAACCCCAGGAAAAGGGATTGCAGGACCACTTCAGGCCACACCCTCATCCCAGAGCCTTGGGTGCAGTATTCCCCCAGAGATGCAGGACTGGTACCTCTCCATCCATTTCCACTGCAGGAAGCGGTTGTAGTAGATGCTGTCAAGATAATCGGCAAAGGGGGCCATGCTCAGATAGTCATGGACGAGCCTGGGAGAGAGAACAGCCAGTCAGCGATCCCTCCTGGGCAGGAGGAATGGTGGAAATGCTTCTTTGCGAACAGAGTAGCTCACCAGCCCAGCCGTGGGTCTAAGGAGTAACCAGTCTTCCCCATACCATACCCAAGAAAAATGAGACCCAGCACCCTCAGGCACTGCCCACAATCCTCACCCCTCTGGCACTGGCATTCAGTGATCGGCATCCACGGTAGGGAGAGAATGAGCCAGGCTGGCAGGGCTCAGATCCATGCACGGCCTCTGTAAAGAGGCCCTGACTGTGGTATGCACACAAGGAAGATGTGGCGCAATCTGCAATTGTCCCTTTGGAAAGAGTGCATCCCCAGCAGAAGACCCATGCCCAGACACTGATCAGCTGCTGAGGCATCTTTGCCATGTCCAGGGAGATCAGAGCGGAGGCCTGTGCTCCTCTATTTCAGATGTGAAGGCAGCACAAAAGGCACCCAGTGCCAGGCCAGCCTGTGGAGGGAAGAGCCCTGCAGACGCACAGCAAGTAGCAGCAGGTGGGCTCGTCCCTTTTCAGGTGCTGCCAAGAGAGGGCAGGGCCCAAACTGGAGGCTCCTGGTTCACGGAGCACCACTAGTTACCGCACACAGAGCAAGCACACCACAAAGGCTGGGGAGCTCCTGCTGCTGTGGCCCAGTGTCCTAGATGGGGAGGAGAGAGGGGGGAGGACTGGCTTGCTTAGCACAGAACATGGCACAGAACTCTGGGCACGCCTCCATGGTTACCTCCCCCCCCAGCAAGCAGGCCTCAGGTCCCTATATGTCCTGCTCTTGACATTTCCTGGACTCTCAGTTGTCACCATGTGTCCACAGCAGCGCAGAGACAGAGCATTCAACACTTGGTCTGTTGCAAGCTCAGCTACATTACGGCCCCCAAAAGATGGGCTGGAGCCCAGCGAGAGCCCCAAGCAGGAGGTATGCACTGGAGGAGCCAGCCTGAAGGATTCGGCTGGGGCAGGATCCCCTCAGGGCGATGACTCGAACTCCAGGGAGAATGGATAACATGAGAGAACAGACTCCTGCACCACCCGTGGCTCTCAGGAAGCATGAAATACAGTGGAAGGGGCCAGCTCTCACTCACAGGCCCCCCCTGCATCAGCACTGCCTACAGCAGTCTGCACACTGCATATACAAATCAAGGCCAGGGCGCAAGACTCAAATCCCAGGAGCAACCCAAATTTCTCTTGCAAGGCGCAGACACTGATGGCCACAGTGGACTCAGCCGATCCCCCTAGGCTAGCCTGGCCCCCAACCCCGCCCCCACTTACTTGGTTGATTCCTTGAAGAGCTCCTTGCTGGGCTCTGGCTCCAGCCTCTCGGAACAAGTGCTCACCAGCTGCAAGGGAACTTCAGGCACATGATCCGCACTCTAGGAAGAAGGGACTGAGTCACACACAGGAGGCTGAGGAACGGGAGCTGCAGGTCTCAGCCTGCCCCCGGCCAGGACATGAGAACTCAGGCAGGTCTGTCACTTGCTGTGGTGAAGGGACTCTGCTCCCTTCTCCCTAACAATGCAGGGATGCCCTGCATGGGGGATGCTGATCTCTCCCGAGCACGCTCTGCACTGCCTAGGTGTTAATGCAGTCCCCTGCTTCCCAAGCACTCCTCTGAGCCATGCAGTCAGCCTCCACAGCAGTCTGGTCAGGTCACGTGCTCACCTTGGGATTTAGGTAGCTGTCAATCAGCTGTTGCCCACACTCCTTCCGCTTCTCATCTGGAGTCACTTCATACTCTGCCTGTGCAGAAAAAATGAAGCTGGTGGGCATGGAGATGCAGGAAGTGCATGCAGAAGGAGTGGCCACAGAACATGAATTAGCTGCCCATCACCACCAATAGCCCTCAGAGAGAATCTAGCTCTCTTCCCTGCTAGGGCACACAGGGGCTCCTGCAAACTCAGGGCACAGCACCAACCCTTACTGGACAGCAGGTGACCAGTTCTTTCCCCAGGGAAATGCTGCAAGATAAAGTGGAGGTAGGGGAGGAAGAGCCAAGTGTTCTTCGCACACTTAGCCCTGCATTTAGCAGCAGACTGAGGGCTTGGTCCCTGACTCTCAGAGTGCCCTGGAGGAGCTTCTCAGACAGCTCTGTGCTTACCACGGCGTCCAAAAACCTGACACAACGTGACAGCTCAGGCCGTGTCTCACAGAACTGCCGGAAGAGCAGGCGTCCAATTGGCTGCTTCTCACATAGGCTGAGATAGTCCCGCTCTGCAAATGCAAAGGAGAAAGTCAGCCACTTGCTTCAAACCTAGGTCTGAGGAAACCCATCACAGCCACAAGTTGGGGCCACTGCCACAATCTACTTGAAATTCCTGCCTCCCCAGGCTAAAGAATTACTCATTATGGCAGTGGTGTTGCTGGTGCTGGACACACAGGGCACGTGCCCCAAGTCTAGCAAGGACCCAGCTGCCACATGATCCAGGCCCGTCCCCCTCCAGGGACCCAGGGCCTGCCCGGCAGTGGTGGCCCGATCCGGGCCCAGCCACAAGTGGTGACGCAGCAGCCCTATCCAGCCCCGACCCTGGGTGGGGACCCGGGGCTGGAGGCAGCCTAGATCAGAGCCCAGGCCCCGAACCTATTTTCGGGGCAGTCATATCCCTGCCCTATGGTTTGTCCATGGAGCCCAGATCTTGCAGCTGAAGTTGAGTGTGGTGGTTAGAAAAAGGCACCCTGCCCTAATCAGAGAGAGGTAAAGCTGTTTAACAGGTCACCCTTTTCACTGCTTGAGCCTTTTCCTCCCTTAATTTGGATAGCTTCCATATGCAGCCATTGGATCTTGGTCTGCCTCTGTCTCCTGCATTAGTGAACCCTCTTATCAAAAGGCTTTCCCATGGAAATATTTGCTTAACATAAGAACATAAGAAAGGCCGTACTGGGTCAGACCAGAGGTCCATCTAGCCCAGTATCTGTCTACCGACAGTGGCCAGTGCCAGGTGCCCGAGGGAGAGAACCCAACAGGCAATGATCAAGTGATCACTCTCCTGCTTGTCCATGACCCAGTCACCACAGCTTTCTCTTCGATAAATTCCATCTGCTGAACACCTTAGCTCTGCCTGTACAGCAGGTTTTCAGACCTCAAATTGTTCTTGTATCTCTTCTATGAACCTTCCACAATTTTTCAACAAATTTCATTTTCACCAGAACTGGACGCTATTCCAGCAGCAGCCTCACTGACTGTGTACACAACGATAATATCACCTCTTTACATGGGCGCGACGGTCCCCTACACGTACAGCCATGGCATCACATGGGGAGTAGCGATCAGCTGGTTACCCCAGACCAACTCCCCCCTAGTGCCCTAAGTCCTCTCCAGAGTCACTGCATTCCAGGGTAAAAGGTGATCTACATTCTTCGTTCCTCCATGTACGACTTTGCATTTGGCCAAAATCCAACATTTGTTCATGACACACTTACCAAGCACTCCGGATCACTCTTTTTCAGTGACCTGTCCACCTCTCTATTTACTGTCCCAGCCAATCTCTGGGCCACCTGTAATTCATTTCTTTATTTCTTTCAGTTCATTATTAAAAATACTGAGTGGTGGACTGAGAACCGATTCCTGCAGGACCCCTTGGATACACTGCTCAACACTCCTTAATATTTTAGAGCCCTTGGTCAGCCATCAGTGAAAAGGACAGCTGGCCACCCCAGCACAGCAGCTCTATTTGCCCTCAGGGTCCATGCTCCGCAATCAGCACATTGGGAAGCTCCCTTCTGCAGGCATGGGGCTGGCACAGGAAGGAACAGGGGTGCTGAAGGAAAGTGTGACCATATGAGCACTTCCCCTGGAGGCAGCAGAAAGGGGTTCCCCAAACCGCTCCTTTCCAGAGCGCCAGGTCCCCGCCTCCTACGGGGCAGGCACATTGTAGGCGTCTCCTTCACCACGCAGCAGTTTCTCCTGAGGAAGCTGTGGCTTCCTGAGTGGTATGCGAGTGCAGCGAGAACAGCTCCCGCCCAGGGATGGGGCCATGCTGCTGTCTCACTAGCTGCTGTTTCCTTCTCAGAGGAAATGAGCTCACTCCAGCGAGGAAGATGAAAGGTTCCCCACCTGGCAAGGTCAGAAACTCCCTGCTTGCCAACACCACAGCTTCGTGAGTGGCCTGTGGAGTGGGGCGTGTCCACCTGCTGGGTTGGGGGAATAGGAATGCCCTTACCCAGACTTGGAGCCATTAGCGAGAAGGGAAAGTACGGGTACCCCATTGGAAACAGAGAGATGGAGATGAGCTGTCTGTCCCCCAGAGGGTGGGCAGTGCCTCAGCCCTTTCACTGTCAATGAGAAGGAGTCTCTGTCGGTACCAGCTCTACACCCAGGAGAGCTCACCTCTGGAGGAGGTGGAGAAGACACCCAGCAGGGGCAGGAACCAACTCTTCCAAAGCAAGACAAGAAAACTGCCAAAGGACAGTGGAAAGCAAAGGAACAGAGCAAAGAGCAGGTGAAACCCCCTGCTAACAAAGTGCCTGGTAGAGAGCTTCCCCATGGCTGAGCCGGTGAAGGAAAAGTTCTGTTCAGTGAGCAGAGCTGACACCGAAGATGAGGATGGCTCCGGAGCAGGCTACGGTCTACTCTCCTCACACTCAGAGCCACACACTCAGCAGCCAGGGAGCTGAGCTGCTGCAAAACCTCAGTGTTGGTTTAAAAAGACAAACAGTAGAATCTGGCTGGGGGGTGACCAGTGACCCCCTGGTGAAGAACTTCAGCCCAGCCTGCCTGGGAGCATGTGGGACCTTGGCCCCAGGAACCACCTTCTCTATCTAGGAAAAGGGCTAGCCTGAAATCCCACCTGTGCTCAGCTAGACCTGCTGGACGCTGCTTACATGAAAAAGACAATTCCTGTCTCTGGCAAACCTCTAATAGTCTACTCTAGAGGACCTGGAGGATGATCTTGCTGGACGTGGCCAATGGGAAGCGAGAAAGCATGATTTGTCAGCCTTGCCCCTTCTTCTGCCCCCAGTTGCTTACCACGCACTGTGGCAGATCTGAGCCCTGTACACAAGATGGTGCCCTACTTTCACCCATGACCGAATCAGACTCCCAAAAGCAGGTAAGCAGAGCGAGCAGGACAGTGGATGGTCACCTCCCCACCAGGCAACGAAAAGGCACCCCAACGAAGCCATCTGTGCATAGCCACCAGCAACACAAACACAGGGGCCCGAATACCACACCCACAAACCGAGATCCTCACCAACTGTTTGTCGGAGATCCTCACACAGGCTGATGTGTGGGAACTGCAGCATCTGGCGCCATTTCTTGCTCTTGCCCTTCCTGTTCCCTCCGCCACCTGCAGGGGACACAGAACAGACACCACAAGTCACCCGCGAATGAGACCCAGCTAGAGTGGCAGCCCAGAGAGCTGGGGAGAAGGAATCGCTTCCCTGCTCAGTTACACCCAGTCAACAGCAATCAGGGAATGGACTGCCTCGAACGGTCAGAACCCTAGCCCCTGCTGCAGAGCAGATGGCAGTGATGCCTTAGTACAAAAACCCCAGATCCTGCCTTCCTGCTAAAGGAAAGTGACCCTGTAAATAGAAAGAAAAATCACTCCATCGAGCTCTTCTGTCCAGGCTTTTCAAAGGAGTTATCTACATTTACAGACGGGGGAGGCCGAAGAGAGTCTCTATCAGCTACAGCTCCCAGGCCCGCCCTCTCTCCGACACACACTAAGTGCTAAGGACAATATTTACACAGTGCTGTGAAGGTATGAAATCCCCATCTGCAGAATTTCCTGCCTAGCACAATTAAAGAGGCTCATGCTGTATGGCCTTCCAAGGCTAAATACGTTCACTACAGGGAGGCAACGCTAACGAAAAACCCGCATGGATCAGGAGACAAGAATTTCTGCTCAAATCCAACTCCACGGCTTGCCTTGGGCAGTTCACTTTGGTTTCTCCACCTGAAAAACAAACTCCCTCTGTCCTCTGAGGGGGGTTAGTTAATGTCTGGAAAGCAGGACCCAAGGGCCAGGTATCAGTGCTGTTAAAAGCAGCTCTGTCTATTAGGGTTAATTGCCCAGTGCCATGGGACAGGCTAGGCAGCTCCCTGTATGCAATGCTTTATGTAAATGGTGAGTATTGAAATGCTGCAGGGACACACAGCACAGTGGCCTCTCCTCTCAGTCAGGGCACTTACAGGATCTCGCTATCTCGGAAGGTGTTAAACTCTCTGCCAGACCCAGCTGATTCAGGCTCAGAAATGGGACTCTTACCAAAAGAGGAAGATGTTTCATATTGGTTGATTTATCAGCAATTGATAAAAGCAGCTGGCAACAGCACAACAACCGCTAAACACACGAGCCAAGCCCCAGTGTCCTTCCTGGACAGTGGGCCCCGCTTCCACCAGCCAGACTTCTCGCAGCCACGACCAGGGGCCTAGAAGAGAGCACCTCGCCAAGACAAAGGGGCAGGGCAGGGCCACTTACTACTTGCCCAGACTAGAGCCCAGCAGAAGATGTCCAGTACAGTGCAGGGGAAAGTTGGCATTGCTGCCAACGAGAAGAGCCATTTCTACCAGCTTGCCTTCTCTGGGGCAGACGGCAAATGGCTTCCCCCAGCTCACTTCACTCAGTCCAAGAAAGGCCCAGCACTGAAAACTTCAGAGAGTAAACATCCGGCTGAGACGCTGCTGCCTCTGGCATGGAGGCACGCGCCACCAGCAACACACACTTCCTGAGCTCTAGAGCCAGCAGGGTCCAGCCCAGTCTCACGCAGCCCCCCAGACAGCATCCCGGAGCCAGGGAGCTGAGCACCTGGTGCTTGTGCCGGTTTGCTGCATGTGCTGTAGGCAGCAGCTCTGCTCTGCAACTGTACAAAGCCAGGAAGGAAGTGACTCAAGGCCCAGGGCAAGCAGGGCTGGGAAGGAGTCAGCAGCAGACATGGCCTCAGTTACGGCTTGCTGTGACATGGCTGGCCACGGCAGGGAAGGGGGTTAGAGCCCCACCTCAGGCTGAAGGAGGAGGGCATGTTTGTTGGGAAGGAAAGACAGCAGCATGGCATTCTCCACTCTGTTACAGCTGGCTCTCCCCTCTCGGCAGCCAGCAGTCAAGGGAAGCTCTTCCCCCCAGAGCCTGAATGAACAGAGCTCCAGGGCACGCTGCCCTATTCTCAGAGGCATTTGGGCTAAGCCTGGGTGCTTGATCAAGAGCGAGTTGGTGGAGAGGTTGCTATTGGAAGGAACATCTTTACATGCACTGGGCCAGATCCTCAGCCCTTCCTAACTCTCCAGGCTCTGCTGCAGCAGTGCAAAGGCAAGTTCCAGTGGCCTTCAGGCAGCCGCTGAGGATTCCCTGGAGTGAACTGTTCACTCCCTCCCCCCCCCGTCTGCACTAGCATAATGGCATTTCACCGAGTGCTCTAGCAATCCTGGTTGGCAGAGCAGCTCTGTCCATCGGCACAGGCCGCTCTCTCTGCAATGTGACCCCCGGGTGTGGAAAGGCGGCATAGCCACCAACTGCTCCTGGACGCCAGCTAGCACACCCAAGCATCCAGCCCACTATCTTCCACTCACTAACCCTATATAGTCCAGTACCAAAGGGGGAGCCGTATCAGTCTAGTGCAGAAAAACAAGGAGCCCTGGGGCACTTTTAAAGACTAACAGATTTATTTATCGCATGAGCTTTCGTGGGAGAAAATTTTCTATCTTCAAAGCATCTGAGGAAGTGGGATTTTCTCCCACAAAAGCTCATATGATAAATAACCCCACGGAGCAAATGCCAGACTACTGCTTTCCAACGAAAACCTGTGTGCAGCACATTAATGTGGTGGGCGTTTAATGGCACCCAAGAAAAGTGACCATTAATAGCAGAAGCAGAAAGGACGGCTGAGCTCCTTGCTGGATGGTTGCCCAGAACTGATGCCACGGTTCCCCCATTCCTCCATGTGCAAATAACTGACTCCAGTCTCCAGACACCAGCTGTTTATGGCAGTTAGTTCAGGAGCAGGGTTCTTTCCATACCTCCTGCATTGGGGAGCTGCTGCCAGTTTCCTCTACAGGCTTCGACAGCCTCGCCCTTAAATACTGGCTCCTTCTGTATCTAAATGTAAAGTGTCCCTCCTCATTGGGACACATGGCCCTGGGTCACCGTCTCTGGGGTTTCTGCCCCAGACCTCATGTTCAAGCAGCCGGGGGACATACCTATTTGGCGTTTGTCATTCCCCTCACCCTGCAACCCTCATCTTCAAAACCTTTTCACAGACTTTTAATCCAGAAGGGACCATCTTCTGTTCCCTTAGTCTTACCTCCTGCATAACAGAGGCCAGAGAATTTCACCCCCTATTCCTGAAGTGGAGGGAATCTTCTTCGCTCCATATGTGACGCTATTGAGCTCAGTAAAATGTGGCTGAACTAGATCTCTAGAAAGAAAACCAGCCTTGATTTAATGGCTTCCTGTGATAACAAATTCACCACTTCCAGAGGTGAGCTGCTCCCATGGCTAATCACCCTCACAGCCAACTTGCACCTCCCACTAGCTCCACCGCAGCTAGTCTGTCACCCCACCCAGAAGTGCTAGAATTCAGCCTCAGAGGAACAGCTGCCCAGAGGTGCAGGAACCTTAGAGAGGCTCGAGTTTCTGGGACATGAGCAGTAACGGCGACGGCAAGTGGACGGGTATGTCAGCCTCCCAGCTACTCGGAGTGCACGGCTGGACACCAAGCTCTGGGGCGTCAGAGTTTATCCCACCAGCCCTGCAGACTTTACCAGCCTCCTCATCAGTGACGCTCACAGCCCACCCTGTTAAGAATGACACAAGAACTCAAATTCCACGGTCTGGACTGATCTTTGGCAGGACAGGCACCATCAGGCCAGATGAGACCTGCAGCCGCTGACAGACCAACACCAGAGGCCTCAGGGAAGGCACAAGAAACCCAGCTGTAGCAGGTGAAGTACTCGCCATGTAGGTCTGACCTGGTCCCTACCAGGTTTAACCCTCCAAGGAGTTTTTATCTGTTTGCCTTAACCATTATGACTCTGCTAGCCTACACATGGCTATTCCCTCTCTGGCTCCTGCTACGTGGTTTTCTCTGCATCAGTAGATAGCTATGAAGCCCTACCTGCTCCTCTTCCTCAGTAACCATGTCCTGGCACTCCAGGCAGCAATCCAGAACAGCGCATCCAGCAGTATGAGACCAGGCTATCTAGGATTTCAGACTGTGATGAAGAAACCAAAGGCCAGCTGGCCTCCAGGACTGAAAATACATCAGAGGAAATCTAATAATGTCCAGCCCACAGCAAACCTCAGTGAGTAGACTGTGCTTCTATTGAGCCTCTAATGGATGGAGAGTGTGTCTCCGCAGTGACTGCTGGACACAGACTGAGGTCTGGATCCGTACTAAATAGGGATCAGGCCAACAAGCTTGAGAGTGACTACTCAGCCCCAGAATATAACTGCAAAGCCAGCAAAGAGCAGCAGTGGCGAGGGCAAGAATCAGGCAATGGTGAGCACTAGACACTATGTCCAGCCATCACAGACCATGCAGCAAGTCCTGGGAAGAGCTGCTCAGGACAGAAAACCTGCTGGTGGAGTGAAGGGGAGGGGAGAGGACCCCTTTCTGCCAGGAGGTGCATCACTGGCTTAGTGAGGGAGAAAGCAGGAAATCTGCAATGCTGACTCAGCAGGCATGTTTCCAGGAGGTTGCCCGTGACTGAACCCTCTCCGCCTGTGGGACTAAAAGCTCTTACTGGAGAGAGCATGGCCAAGAGGGCTGGCTTGCTCCTTCTTCCAGCTCATAGTCTCTTCTCCACATTCATCCAACAAGGAAAAGGTAGGGTAAGCAGTTGGCTTCCTTTTCTGAAACTGGCTTCAATCTAGTTCATGTTAATATTTTCTCTACCCTAGCACCCTGACTAATATTCTTCCCTTCCTTCACACCCATGCCAGACATTCAAGGCATCTATATACGATATTTTAGGGCACTTACAAAAACTAACAACAAATAAAATGACACACTGAGTACAGAACCAACTAAAATCCTCCCCAACGGACATCCTAGGCACACAGACAGGCCACCCAGTCCAGGACCTGGCAGGCCAATGAGAAGGAAGTCAAGAGTGAAGGATTTTTCACCAACAGTGCCCTGCACTAAGCTGCTCTTGCTTAAACCATGGGGCTGTTAGCTTGTGCACTTCAGGTCTGCACAGCTGCTGAGGAATCATGCAAGGAGAAAGGCGGTCTCCAAAAGAGGCAAGAGCCAAATTGTTCAGGGCTTTATAGGCCAAAGCCAGCATGTTAAGCACCCCTGGAAATCAGCTGCTAGTCAGTGCAGGCCAGCGGATGCCTGTTTGAGATGCTTCCTGTAGGAGAGCCCACACTGTGGACAAGTTGCAATTTCCAGATGGTCTCAGATGAGGCACTATAAATCAAACAATGATGTAAATAAACCTCACTGTGTATTGCTAACAGCACCCAAGCCAGTTCACATCTGGACGCTACTCATGCATCTCACTCAGCTGGCATGAGAATCAGTCCCACTATGGAGTTCAGTACTCCAGGGTTTGGGTGGCACACACTGGGCTATTTGTTTAAAGCCAACTTGTTTCATTGGAATGCAAATACGTAGAGCATTCCCCCACTTGTCTCCAGTTTAATAAAACCTTGGTTTAGGGCTGAATGTAAGATAACAGGCCCATTCACAGCTCATTGCAGCCACAATTCTGAGGTGATGGAGACCTAGATACCTGCTGCTAACTCTCTCAGCCATAGTCCATGAGATTTATCAGGCAAAAGTGATGAACAGCCCTCTTAACTGGCATTTAGACGTCCAACAGCTGCAAAGAATCCAACAAGATGCCAGGCTGTGAACCCAGGTAACAAAAAGGCTGGGCCTCTTCAGCTTGGAAAAGAGGAGACTGAGGGGGGACATGATAGAAATATATAAAATTATGACTGATGTGGAAAAAGTGGACAAGGAAAAGTTGTTTAAATACTCCCATAATACAAGAACCAGGGGTCACCAAATGAAACTGATAGGTAGCAGGTTCAAAACAAATAAAAGGAAGTTCTTCTTCACACAACGCACAGTCAACTTGTGGAACTCCTTACCTGAGGAGGTTGTGAAGGCTGGGACTATAACAATATTTAAAAGGGAACTGGATAAGTTCATGGTGGCTAAGTCCATAAATGGCTATTAGCCAGAAAGGGGTTAAGAATGGTGTCCCTAGCCTCTGTTTATCAGAGGATGGAGACGGATGGCAGGAGAGTGATCACTTGATCATTGCCTGTTAGGTTCACTCCCTCTGGGGCACCTGGGCACTGGCCACTGTCGGTAGACAGATACTGGGCTAGATGGACCTCTGGTCTGACCCAGTACGGCCTTTCTTATGTTCTTATGTTCTTATGTTCTTAAATGCCAAGATGACATCCACACACTGGGGCTTCACACGTCTACCTAAATCTCAACCAGCGGAAACCACCCCTCCCAATCTCCTAGACCAACAGTTCCTAACATGGGGGACAGGACTCCCTTGAGGATGCCAAAGATTACAGGGGGTCCATGAGGCTTCAGTAATATCAAGGTAATTTAGCCCTCTTAAGTTCAACACTGGGTGCAGCGCAGCCTCAAGCCCCGCACCATCCGGAGCGGAAAAGCAGCCCCAGCACGCTCTGTGCCGGCCAGAGAGGAGGAGCAACTGCCCCCAGCCCTGCAGTAGCTGGGCACCTGGCCAGAAAGGAGAAACCATGGGCTTGTGGGGGCCTGCAGCAGCCCCAGCCAACCCACCAGAGCCCGTCTCCATTACCCTCAGCCCATGAAGGATGGAAAGAGGCAGGATCACACACGAGGGCATGGCTTACCTTCTTCCTCAGGCAGGAGTCATTGATTATTATTGTTATTGAATTTAGTGCTGTTATTATTAACATCATTGTGTGTGTCTATGGCTGGTGGACAGATGGAGGGCCATGTTCTACCTACTGTTAACTAGTGGGGCTTTCACGCAAAAAGGTTGGGAACCACTGCAGTAAGACACTGCTCAGCCACACCCAAAATAATCCACATTCTCCAGACTCTCTTCCCTCGTCTGTCACTGAAACACAGCTCCCTCTTCCTACATTAGTGCCCTGTCAGCAATTGCTTAGCCTCTGGTACCTTCTCCAAAAACCTAGCCCACAGCCCAGCACTTACCATCATCCTCTCACCAGCCCTTGGGAAAGGATTTCCCCTCAACATCCCTGACTGGTTTGGGGTCCCTGACAGGTCTCTCAGCACAACCACCCTCTTTTCGCTACGGAAGATGCTGCTTTCAAGGCACGTCCTTGACCTCAGTGTAGCCCTACAGCCCCACCCCTTAGCTAACTCTGACTGATTCTCAGATGCCCTCTCTGCATGTCCCAACCATGTCTCAGTTTCCTGCTTAACATCTCGCAGGCAGAAGAGTTTCTCTTGTGCAACAGGAGCTTCCCCCAGCCCAGCCACTCTGCCTTCCTCCTCCACTGCCAGAAACCCCAGCACTGACCCCCAGCCCATCTCCTGCAGCAACAGCCCGGCCAGTCACCAGCCCCAGCATGCCACGGCTGTTCGCCACACGCCCAAGGCCTCGGCTGTGCCTCGGAGACAGCAGCTCCTGGATCTGCTCTGCAGCTTGGCCCTGCCCCTGCCCCTGGGTGTGCTCAGGCTGTTACCACCACCTAGCCCAGCGACCCCCCCACCCTGTGCCCCTACACAGCCCTTCCCAGCCCACCCTTTCTACTCACTGCTCCCACCCGCCTTCCTGCCGTCCCCACAC
>ML686011.1:2091801-2109646 GCA_007922175.1 Pelusios castaneus
GGGGCAGGCGGTAGCTGTGGGGCTGGGATGTAGGTGGTTACTGGGGCAGGTGTAGGGCGGTATAAGTGGGGCTCGGATGCAGGGCAGATGGTCACTGGGGGGCAGGTGGTAGCTGTGGGGCTGGGATGTAGGTGGTTACTGGGGCAGGTGTGGGGTGCTATAAGTGGGGTGGGACTGGGATGCAGGGCAGATGGTTGCTGTGGGGCAGGAGTTATGGGGCAGGGTGGTAGGGATGCTAGGCAGGTGGTAGCTGGGGGGGCTGGGATGTAAGCCTCTGATACGGTTCCCCACAGCATTCTTGTCAGCACGTTAAGGAAGTATGGGTTGGCCGAGTGGACCATAAGGTGGATAGAAAATGAAATCATCGGGTAGGGATCAATGGCTCGATGTCTGGTTGGCAACCAGTAACAGGTAGAGTACCCCAGCGGTCGGTCCTGGGGCCAGTTCTGTTCAACATCTTCATTAATGATCTGAATGATGGGATAGATTGGATGCTTAGTAAGTTTGCGGATGACACCAAGCTGGGGGGAATGGTAGATACTCTGGAGGGCAGGGACAGGATCCAGGGAGACTTGGACAAATTGGAACACTGGGCCGAAAGAAACCTCATGAGGTTCAACAAAGACAAGTGCAAAGTCCTGCACTTAGGATGGAAAAATCCCATGTACTGCTACAGGCTGGGGACCGATCGGCTAAGTAGCAGCGCTGTAGAAAAGGACCTGGGGGGTTATGGTGGACGGGAAGATGAATATGAGCCAACAGTGTGCCCTTGTTGCCAAAAAGGCCAATGGCATATTAGGCTGCATCAGTAGGAGTATTGCCAGCAGATCGAGCGATGTGATAATTCCCCTCTATTCGGCACTGGTCAGGCCCCATCTGGAGTACTGTGTCCAGTTTTGGCTCCCCACTACAGAAAGGATGTGGACAGATTAGAAAGAGTCCAGCGGAGGGCAACAATAATGATTAGGGGGCTGGGGCACATGACTTATGAGGAGAGACTGAAGGAACTAGGCTTATTTAGTCTACAGAAGAGAAGACTGAGGGGAGATTTGATAGCAACCTTCAACTACTTGAAGGGTTGCTCCAAAGAGGAGGGAGCTAGGCTGTTCTCGATGGTAACAGAGGACAGAACAAGGAGCAATGGTTTCAAATTACAGCTGGGGAGGTCAAGGTTGGATATTAGGAAAAACTTTCTCACTAGGAGGGTGGTGAAGCATTGGAATGGGTTACCTAGGGAGGTGGTGGAATCTCCATCTTTGGAGATTTAAGGTTTGGTTAGACAAAACCCTGGCTGGGGTGATTCAGTGGGAGTGGTCTTGAGAGAAAGGAGCGTCGGTGTGCGCCCGACAGAGACCCCGCTCTTCCTCGTGTTCAGCTTCCCTGGCCAGGTAGCTGCCCTGAGCAACAAACTCCAACAACACACTAAAGCCACAATCAGGACTGGTAATTGTATGAACTGCAGAATATCTTGGGGGGTGGGGTGTAAGTGTAAGTGTAAACTAGCTTATAATTTTGTTTCCTTCTATAATAAACGCGGCATGTTGCCTTTTCCCTTTTAAAAAGATCTCAGATACTCTTTTTGGTATAACAAGCAGTTTGGGGTGGGCTGTTGGCACAAGCAAAGCTGGCATTGGGGCTGGAAGGGTGCTGTGGGGGGGGGGGTTGCGAGGGCTGCAGCAGGGCCAGGAAGGGGCCAATGGTGGTATGCAGAACTGTGTCCCTCAAAACTGAGTCTCACCCACTCTTTCTAGGTCACGCCACTCCAGGGGCTCTGTGTGTCCGGTGGTCACCAGGCAGTTGCGGACATGACTTCCAGCTCATTTTCTGATAGCTTGGTTAGCTTTATCCTTTTGTTTCTGGGGTGGATCCTTCTTTTGCTTTTGGGGATGCGTTCGCATTCTTCAGCCAGTGGAAGGGACTTGGCATTCATCAGGACCAGCTGTCAGTTTGGGACTGGTTCACACATACATACACCCTCCATCCACACCTTGCTCTGATAATGTATTTCTTACATTAGAAATAGTTTCACACAAGATGGCTACATTGGTCAAAGATGAAGTAACATTTTCATTATGGAGTTTTACATTACTTCAAATGTTACACTTTTCTTTAAATGCTGCAGGGAGCGGGCGAAAAGGGTTGCATACCTATTGCCTAAGGGTAGATAGGCATCAACTTAAACAGCAATGCAAGCTGGGAGAGAGTGGCTCAGTGGGAAAAGACCCTCTCTCCCAGCCAAGCAAACCCACAGGGCAGCAGTTGGAGCGCAGCGCTTCTCACCAGCAGCACAGGCTCAGAGAGGATGATCTTATTAACAATGTAATTACAAATGTCAATCATCATGCACCAGATAAGGCTATACAAAGATCGACACAATCTCAAACCAATTGAAACCAATAAACCCATTAAGACTATAGAAAGTTATGAATGAAACCATGAATCAATTAAAACTATATAAAGGTAGACAACAGAGTCCTGTGGCACTTTTAAAGACTAACAGATTTATTGTTGTCTTTCTACAATAGACTAACATGGCTACCCCTTTGGAATATGATTATATAAAGGTAGAGATTGATACAAATAACAGACTGACAAAGTTATATAAACAGCAAAATCATCCACCCACCCCTGCATTATGCTGCCAGTCATACTGGGGCCTTCCCGGCCCCGCTGCGGCCATCCCCCCAACTCTGCCACCAGCCTTGCCAGGGCCTCTATGGCCCCTGCCCCCATGACACCACCAGAGCCCCCAGCTCCCCTGTGAGGATCCTCAGCCCCTCTGTGATCTCCCATGTCCCCCCAGCCTCACCGCCTGGGACCTGCTGCAGCCAGGTGTGTCGCGGGGCCATGGGCAGCTGTCTGCACTGCCTACCCGCTAAGACCACCTATGGGAAATTCCAAGGACATTTTAGTACCAGCAGCCAGAGACCTCTGGCATCTGTCACTCAGGTTGAAGTACTGCATAATCAGGCATTATTTTCAATAGGTATTTAAGGAGCCTCTCATCCTGTTCCTAGTGTAATTTGTAGCAGACACCAGCTAATGCCCCATTTTAGCTGTTCAATATTGACCCACAATCACTGAAGAGAACTCAGAAGAAAGTTACTAATGACTTGTAAACAGGCATTGCCATTTTTGACAAAGTGTTTCTTCTGAACCTTTTACCCATTGAGTCCTTTCTAAATGGGTTGTAAACAGTAATTTTAACATTCCAGTTGTGTGACTCAGCAATACCAACTAGATCAATTTTCTGCTCATAAATGAGCAACTCCAATTTCTCCTGTTTGTTACTCAGGTTCCTAGCATTGGTGTAGAGGTAATTCAGGAATTTCTTCTCTTCACATTCTCTGGTACCTTGATTTATTTTATTCTCAGCATCTTGATTTTGTGCTAGCTGAGTGCTCAGATCTTCCCTCTTTTTACCTTCCCCTTTTAGCTTTCAATTTTGTGCCTTCCTGACAACCGTAGCCAGTCTGTCTCCAGAGATATTGGTCTACCTTTTACTGAGGTGAAGAGCATCAATTCCCTACAGCCACATAGAATGTGGACTAATGTTTCACAACATCAAATTCCTCCGCCACTTTCCTATCCAGACTTTCCCAACTTCTGTCATCCTTTGCTCGTCAGACAGCAAAGATCTCAGAAAAGAGACTGCTTAGTATTCTTCTTCAGCACACTGCCGAGTTCCCTGAAGTCATCTACTATCTGCAAGATATCCTGTGATGCTGTCATTAATACAGATATAAACTGCCACCAATGGATCCTTTCCCATTGACTTCAAAAGCCTATGGCTCCAGGAAGGCAGCATAGCATCGTGTTGTCTGCCCGTACAGTGCAATGTCCTTTCAATTCTTCTGCGTACTGAATTCCCAAGAAGGATCATCTGTTTTCCTTGGATGTTTGAAGAACTCTTTGTGAGCAATCTCAAGAATAAAGGAGAGAGACTTGGGGATGGGTAGAGCAGGAGGTGGAGAGACTTTCTGAACATTCTGGACAACTGGAAAGGGTGCCTCTGAAAAGTGCCCCAGCTAGTCAAGGAAACATGGTCAGAGAGGCATTGTTCTTCTTTGATGCCAGAAAGTCATTGTGGGTAATGAATGTGCTGTAACCAAGGAAATGTGGATAAGATGGGGGAATTTTGCCATTGGTGAATTGAACTGCACCTCAATTAAATCTTTCAGGAAAGTTGTACCAAAATTAATGTATGGAGTTAAAACAGAATGCATTGCTGCTTCAATATGCACCAAACCAATGAAAGAAGAACATTGTGCAGGCTTAAGATGGATGCAACAGTGGCATGGCCAACCTAGAGACCACTGACAAAGTTCTGTGACACACTCCGAAGGGAACTCCTTCCCCATCTCTCTGAGGGTTGAATGCTGTGGGAAGGACCTGTAATTAGGTGGTTGACATGGTGGTTTGATTGGAGACGGATGGCAGGAGAGTGATCACTTGATCATTGCCTGTTAGGTTCACTCCCTCTGGGGCACCTGGGCACTGGCCACTGTCGGTAGACAGATACTGGGCTAGATGGACCTCTGGTCTGACCCAGTACGGCCTTTCTTATGTTCTTATATACCGTCTTCTCTTTTCTAAGCTAAAAAGTCCCAATCTTATTAATCTCTCCTCATGTGGAAGCTTTTCCATATCCCTAATCATTTTCATTGCCCTTTTCCAATTCCAATATATCCTTTTTAAGATGGAGTGACCAGATCTGCATGCTATTTTCAAGGGGTGGGTGTACCATAGATTTATATAAAGACAGTTTGGGGGTTTTGGGGTTTATTCTCTATCTCTGTCATAATCAGTGCTTTTTTTTTTTTTTTTTTTGTTTTTTTAAAAAAAAAAAAAGTGCTGGTACTCAGCCAGGGGGCTGAGGACACCGCCAGTGGCCATAGGAGCTGGGGCTGCATCGCTGTGAAAAAATGGTGCCAGTACTCAATACCATCACAAAAAAAGCCCTGGTCGTAATGATTCCCAACACTGTTAGCTTCTTCGATTGCCGTTACACAGTGCGTGGATGTTTTCAGATAATTTTCCACAATGAGGACAGTTCTGAGGAACTCAAATATAAAATTGCAGAACTATTTACTGTGGTATGTGACTTATCCCTTGAATCAGCCTCTGGACCAGATGACTGGAGGGGAGCTAATATAATGCCTATTGCTTTTGAAAGGCTCCAGAGGTGAACCTGGTAAGCCAAACGTCAGCACCAGACAAATTAGCTGAAACTATAGGAAAGAACAACATAGACTCATGGACTCTAAGGTCAGAAGGGACCAGTACGATCATCTAGTCTGACCTCCTGCAAAATGCAGGCCTCAAAACCTCACCCACCCACTCCTGCAATAGGCCACCAACCTATGACTGAGTTATTTACCTCCTTAAATCATGATTTAAGGACTTTAAGATACAGAGAATTCACCGGTAGGTTAACCATGCCCTGTGCTACAGAGGAAGGCGAAAAACCCCCAGAGCCCAGGCCAAATCAGCCCTGGGGGAAAATTCCTTCCCGACCCCAAATATGGCGATCAGTTAAGCCCTGAGCACGTGGTCAAGTCTCAACAGCCAGTTACCCAAGAAACAATTCTCTGTAATAACTCAGAACCCACCCCACGTACTCTCCCCTCTTAGGCCACTTGTAAATCCACCACCCATAGCCAAATATCAGTCAATTTCCAAAACAGGCTAATCATACCATCCCCTCCATACATTTATCAAGCTCAGATTTGAAAGCAGTTATGGTTTTTGCCCCCACAACTCCCCTTGGAAGGCTATTCCAGAACTTTACTCCTCTAATAGTTAGAAACCTGCGTCTAATTTCAAGCCTAAATTTCTTGATGGACAGTTTATAACCATTTGTTCTGGTGTCCACATTGGTGCTGTACTCAAATAATTCCTCTCCCTCCCTGATGTTAATCCCTCTGATGTATTTATAGAGAGCTATCATATCCCCCCCTCAACCTTCTTTTGGTTAGGCTAAACAAGCCAAGCTTCTTGAGTCTCCACTCATAGGGCAGGCTTTCCACTCCACAGACCATCCTCATAGTCCTTCTCTGCACCTGTTCCAATTTGAATTCATCCTTTTTAAACATGGGGGACCAGAACTGCACACGATATTCCAGATGGGGTCTCACCAGTGCCTTGTACAGTGACACTAACACCTCCCTGTCTCTACTGGAAATACCTCTCCCGATACATCCTAGAACCGCATTAGTTTTTTTCATGGCCACATCACATTGGTGGCTCATAGTCATTCTATGGTCAACCAGTACGCCCAGATCCTTCTCCTCCTCAGTCCATTCCAACTGATGTGTCCCCAACTTATAGGAAAAATGCTTGTTGTTTGTCCCTAAATGCATGACCTTGCACTTCCCATTATTAAATTTCATCCTGTTCCTGATACTCCAGTGTAAAAGGTCATCCAGATCTTTCTGTATGGTATCCCGATCCTTCTCCGTATCAGCAATACCTCCTGTGACCGGGGCCTCCTGGGATACCTTCCTGGACGTGCAAAAATCAGGGCAAGCTGCAAAACCGGGAGCCAAACTCCCCAAACACTGATGGGTGGTACTTAAACCAGTCTCCCTATCAGTCACAAACAGGCCTCTGGTTCCCCACACTGGGTACCAAGAAGTCTGTCCAAAATAGAAACAGCTCCCTTTATTGCACTCCAGCTCCTCTGGCTCCCACTTAGCTGCACGGTCCCTTAAAGATATAGGTTCTCCTGACCCCAAAGGGCCAGCCACAGCACACAGAACAATATAGGTTTGAATCTTACCCAAAATACCACACTGGTAGCCAATCCTTTAGCAACTACAACTAAAGGTTTAATATAAGAAGAAAAGTAGCAAAATATGAGATGTTAAAGGGTCAAAGCGAATCACATACATACAAATGATTTAAAGTTCATGAAAAGCAGTTGCAGGCTTGTTCCTCTGGTAAACACCCAGCGTTAGGGTGGGCCTCAATCCTTTGTTCAGTCTCAGAGGAATAGTTCCAGAGATGGTTGTTGGCTGTAGACTGAGGACTTGAAAGCAAGATGGCGTTGGGGTTGCTGCCTTTTATCACCTCTGGCCTTCTTCATGCTGTGTGCAGGTCTCTCCAATCAAACTGGAGTTGAGTCACATGTTTAAGTCCCAGTGGCTCAACAGGTTTTCTTCTTCGGCCCATTATACTGGGGAGCTTCCTTAATGGGCCATTAAGGAGACAATGGCTGGGTAGACATTCAGTCTGGGAAGTTTTCCCAGCCTTACACAAGTTAAAATATAACAATCATAGTCCTAACTTCTAATATGAATACAAATCCTACACATAAACTATATAATCATTCCCCACAAATTATTACCTTTCTATTGACACCAAACATGGCATAGTTCCTATGGATTATAACAATTATAACATATTAATACAAAATAATATCACAAATGGTTCCTTAAATCCTGACAGCGTCACACCTCCCAACTTGGTGTCATCCGCAAACTTTATTAGCACATTCCCGCTTTTTGTGCCAAGTCAGTAACAAAAAGATTGAACAAGATCGGTCCCAAGACAGATCCCTGAGGGACTCCACTGGTAACCTCCCTCCAGCTTGACAGTTCACCCTTCAGTATGACCCGCTGTAGTCTCCCTTTTAACCAGTTCCTTATCCACCTTACTATATTCCTATTAATCCCCATCTTCTGTAACTTAATTAATAACTCCCTATGTGGAACTGTATCAAATGCCTTGCTGAAATCTAAGCAAATTAGGTCCACCGCATTCCCTTTATCTAAAAAAATCTGTTATCCTTTCAAAAAAGGACATCAAGTTGGTCTGGCAAGATCTCCCCTTTGTAAAGCCATGTTGTATTTTATCACAGTTACCGTTATCCTCTATAGCCTTACGTACTTTCTCCTTCCAAATTTTCTCCAAGACCTTCATACTACCAAGGTCAAACTGACAGGCCGGTAGTTACCCGGATCATTTTTATTCCCTTTCTTGAAAATAGGAACTACATTAGCAATTCTCCAGTCATATGGTACAACCCCCGAGTTTACAGATTCATTAAAAATCCTCGTTAAAGGGCTGGCAATTTCATGAGCCAGTTCCTTTAGTATCCTCGGATGGAGATTGTCCGGGCCCCCTGATTTAGTCGCATCCAGCAGCTCAAGTTTGGCTTCTACCTCAGGTATGGTAATTTCCACATATATGACCTCGTTCCCATTAGCTTCCCTACCTCTATCCCCCAGCTAAACTTCACTCTCATCCGAGATACGAGGAGGGGAGGGAATCTCTTTTACTGGACCAACTTCTGTTGGTGAGAGAGACAAACTTTTGAACCACACAGAGCTCTTCTTCAGCTTGTCTCTCTGATCAGCGGATGTTGGTTCAATAAAAGAGATTCCCTCCCCCACCTTGTCTCTTTCATATGCTGGGACCAGCACAGCTACAACAATCCTGTCAATGACTCTGGACAATTATCAGCCCTAGGTAAACAATAGGCTGGGCGAGAGTGACGTAAAGGGAAATCATGTCTTGCTACTGTACTAGAATGTTGGGGGCGGAGGGTCAACGAGCGTGTGGCCAAAGATAATCCAGTCAACGCATCGTACTTGGACTTTCAGAAAGCCTGGACCAGGTCCGTCACCAAAGGCCAGTAGGCAGTCATGGCAGGAGAAGGAAGGTCCTCTCCTGGATCAGTAACTGGTTAAAAGACAAGGAATGAAAGGTAGGAACAAATGGTCAGGTTTCAGAAGGGAGAGGTAAATGGTTTTCCCCAAGGGTCTGTAATGGGACCAGTGAGGGGCAAAATATTCATAAATGATCTGGAAATAAAGGTAGACAGTGAGATGGCAAAGTTTGCAGATGATATAAAATTACACAAATAGTTAAATCCAAAGCTGACTGAGAAGAGTTACAAGAGATCTCACAAGACTGAGTAACGAAAGTGGGAGATGAAATTCAATATTGATAAACGCAAAGTAACACACATTGGGAAAAAAACTATACATGGAAAGTGATGAGGTCTAAAATAGCTGTTATCACTCAAGGGATCATGGCGTCGTTGTGGATAATTCTCTAAAAACATCCTCTTAATGGGCAGCAGCAGACAAAAAAGCTAATTGTTGGGAACCATTAGGAAAGGGACAGAGACTAAAACAGAAAATCCCAAAATGCCTCTATCTCACTCCATGGCACACTCACCCCGTGAATACTGCCCCCATCTCGAATGGGAAAAGATGCAGCAAAGGGTAATGAAGCTGACTAGAGGTATGGGCCACAGTCCACATGAAGAGAAAGTCGAAAGACTGGGGCTGTTCATCGGAAAAGCAAGGGGGATGTGACAGAGGGCTGTGCAGTCATGACTGGTGTGCAGAAAGTGACCAGGGAAGTGTTATTTGCCCTTTCACATAACACAAGAGCCAGGAGTCAGCCAGGGAGATCCCTGGGCGGGAGGTTTAAAACTAACCACCCCTAGTTCTTCACACAACGCACAGCAAGGCTGTGAGACCCGCCAGGGGATCTTGCAGGCCAATAGTATAATGGGGTTAAAAAAGGACAGGTCTGTCGGTGGCTGCTAGCCAAGATGGCCCCTGCTCTGGGTGTCCCTAACCCTCCGACTGCCCCACGCTAGGAGTGGGCAACGGGGATGGAGCAACAAAAATACCCTGTTCGCTCCCTCTGGAGCAGCTGGCACCAGCCACTGCCAGCCTGAGCCAGAGGGGCCATGGGGCTGACCCACTGCTGCAGGAATGGTAATATGGCCCCAGCTTTGAAACAGTCTCCAGGAAAAACCCCTTTAGTGGGTCACATTCCCACAGGGTCCTGCTCCTCCTCTAGGGCTCATTACCTTCCTCCACTGGACCGCTGGGCCTGCAGCCCCCTGCTCCACAGTCAGTGGTCCCACTGCGACATCCTGCTGGAGTCTCGTCAATGTGCGTCCACCAGTATGGTCAGAGGAGAAGGGCAATAAAGGAACGAAGGTTCAAGCACAGCCCATTCTGGTTGGCCCAGAGCTCAGCGTGATCCTCCTCTCTCCACCTGTCTGATCTCCTTTGTCAGCCTCCCAGCTGTGCCCTGATCACTTCCTGCAGCCCACACTTAGCCAGGACCCTCCCTGACTGCTCCAGTCCTTCGTGCCCAAGCTGGGGGAAGGTCAGAGCGCTCTGGGTCACTGGTTGCTAGGGGTCAGTGTCCAGGCCACTAGCTCTGCCATGGTCTTCTCAGATGCTGTTATGGGGAGTAAGGCCCTTAAGCCCAGGCAATTAGGCACCGTCTCGTAGCCTGGCCTGAAAGCAAACATCACTTCCCTTCACTAGGCAACAGTGTGGCATATAGAGGAAACCGAGGCACACAGGGACTTCCTACAGATAGTACTTTGGCACACCCCACCCCAGCCATTCTCCTCTTTACACATAATGTGGCCTCCCCACACACATCTGGCCACCTGTCTCCATCCCAGCTCACCGGTGGTGGGCAGATCTCTGTGGGACAGGTCCCCTAGAGCAGCAGAACTCGGCTCTCACCCAAGCCACGCAGCACGGTGCGCGCCTGGTCCACTCAGGAGTGAGACTGGTGCCTAAACCCCAACTCTCAGCTCTGTGCTCTTCCCTCCCTGCTGCCAGCTCACCCCCTTGGACAGCTCCAGAGGGGACTCTGGCCTCTGGGATGCCCATGTGGTGGGTAGTGCACAGTCCTGGGGAACAAACCCAGGCTTGGGTCTGTTCTGGGGGTGCCGCAGCGCCTGGGGCTGGCTCCTGGAACTTCTCATGCTGCTGGTGGGCTTGCAGGTGTCAATGGAAGACAGGGCCCCACTGGGCGGGGGAGACAGCCATGAGCACAGCCCAGATCCAGGGAGCCCCCATTAACGGAGCCCACACACTGCCCAGCAGCGTCTTCATCTACAGCCTGATCCTCATCAACCTGCTCCTCACGTCCGTGCGGTCACTGTGGGCCAAGCCCTATGTCCCACGTCCAGTGTCCCACTGCTCTGTCCTGCTGGTGACTGGCCTCATGGCCCGTCCGCCTTGTCCACCTTGTGACCGGGGCCCCCTGGGATACCCTCCTGGACATGCAAAAATCAGGGCAAGCTGCAAAACCGGGAGCCAAACTCCCCACACACTGATGGGTGGGACTTAAACCAGTCTCCCGATCAGTCACAACCAGGCCTCTGGTTCCCCACACTGGGAACCAAGAACTCTGCCCAAAATAGAAACAGCTCCCTTTATTGCACTCCAGCAACTCCGGCTCCCACCTAGCCACACGGTCCCTTAAAGAAATAGGTTCTCCTGACCCCAAAGGGCCAGCCACAGCACACAGAACAATATAGGTTTGGATCTTACCCAAAATACTACACTGGTAGCCAATCCTTTAGTAACTACAACTAAAGGTTTAATATAAGAAGAAAAGAAGCAAAATATGAGAGATGTTAAGGGGTCAAAGTGAATCACATACATACAAATGATTTAAAGTTCATGAAAAGCAGTTTGCAGGCTTGTTCCTCTGGAGTTTGCAGGTTTGTTCCTCTGGTAAACACCCAGCACCCGGGTGGGCCTCAGTCCTTTCAGTTGCAGAGGAATAATTCCAGAGATGGGTGTTGGCTGTAGACTGGGGACTGGAGACAAGATGGAGTCGGGGCTGCTGCCTTTTATCCCCTCTGGCCTTCTCCATGCTGTGTGCAGTTCTCTCCAATCAAACTGGACTTGAGTCACATGTTCAAGGGCTAGTGGCTCAACAGGTTTCTCCCTGTGCCTGTTGTACCTGGAAGCTTCCTTCATGGGCCATTGAGGGGACAATGGCTGGGTAGACATTCAGTCTGGGGAATTTCCCCAGACTCACACCAATTAAAATATAACAATCATATTCCTATATGAATACGAATCCTACACAAACTATATAATCATTCCCCATAAATTATTACCTTTCTATTTGACACCAAACATGGCATAGTTCCTAGGGATTATAACAATTATAAAATATTAATACAAAATATCATAAATGGTTCCCTAAATCCGGACAGCATCACACACGTCCCGCACACCTTTGGACAGGATCACATCACCCCCTACCCAGCATCCTGCACGTCACCTGTCTCGCTCAGCGTGTGAGCCTGATCTCACCACTTTCCGCAGTTTCCGCACCCCACCGCCATTTCAGCATGGACAGTGTCCTGTGGCAGCTGGCTAGCCAGCGCAAGGTCCATCTGGCCTCCACAGCTCAGTCAGGACCAGGCTGCCTTCTCGTCCCGATGGCAGCAAGCTGGGCTCTGCGGGCAAGGACATCTCTCAGCCGCTGCCTGCCCTGGAGCCAGGGGGACACCAGTCCTGCACTCAGTCCTGACTGGTAGACGCTCGCTATTCTGCAGGGGCACATGCTTTTTTGTTGCTGGGCAGTGGATAAAGAGGGGGTCACAATGCCCCCAAGCCTGGCACTGCCAGGAAAGGGGAACAGCTGTGGCCACGTAGTATAGATTGTTCTCCCACCTCCTTGGGGAAAACTGTGAGGAAGTTCATTCCTCATTCACCATCTCATCCCCAGACAGCAGTCATTTTATGGATGGGGAAACTGAGGCAGCAAAAGGGGACAGGACTGATATAATGCACAGGGACAACAGATTTAGAATTTAGGTACTCCTGGCTCCCCTGTCCAGCCACTGCCCTAGAGCAGGGGGTCTCAAGCTGGCTACGTGCACCCCTGGGGTTCACCAAGGCATTTAGATATTTCCTGCCTTGACAGCAGGCTCCATAAAGCGCAGAAACGAAGTGAGTACAAACTAGAATTGCATCCAGACCGTGGTGCCACATGCTGTACACTGAAATGTAGGGCAACATTCCTGTCCCAAGTCATGGACTTTATACTGGCAGGGGGCAAATGGGACACCAGCCACCGCTCCGGACAGGTGCGCAGGGATTACAGCAGATTTTGTAAGCAAGTGAGGGGACAATTGGGATCCACAGGCCCAATCAGCTGCCTGGCAGGGGCATGGAGTCTGGACCCCTCAAGAGCCCTGCCCTGATGCACACCCACCCACAGCCTGGCCACCCCTCCTTCCTCCACAGCCCTGCTGAAATTCAACCCCAAGGACTTTGCTTTGGGCTGCATCGATTGGGGAACTGTTTGCTCTGACTGGGAGCTGCACAACACCATGATGTCCCTGCTGCTGCTGGTTCTGCTGCTCAGCACGGGGGAGACCTTCCCGGTAAGGCCCCACCAGGATACTTAACAGCAATTCGTTCTGGCCTCAGCCCTCCCCGGCCAGCTGCTAAGCCCTCCGTAAACTCCTAATCTTCCAAGTGTCACATCCAGACCCTGGGTCAGGGGGGTGAGCTGAGTGTAGGCCATGTTCTAGTCCCAGCACCCCCTAAAGTATCTGGGACCTGGGTCCCCCCCAGTGTGAAAACCTCCCCCTTGACTGTGCAAGAGTATGGGAACCTTCCTCCCCCCCCACCCCCACCCCGAGTGAACCCAGGGGAACCTCCCCTCCAACTGGGGAAGGCTACGGGAACCTCCCTCCCTCGACTGTGCTTTCTCACGGGAACCTCCCTCCTGACTGCCTGAGCCCAGGGGAACCTCCCCCACCAGTCCGAGCTGCCAAGGATCTCTCACCCAAACTGTGCTCTAAGGGTGAGGCCATGGGAACTTCCCCCACCATGAGCATGCAAGCCCAGGGCACCCTCCCGTCCCCACACTGACCATGTCAGCCTGTAGGTACCTCCCCTCCCCTGCTGAGTGTGCATGGGAACCTCCTCCAAGGGGGACCAAGGCTCAGGCCCCACTCAGGGGGCCTCCCAACCATAGCAGGCAGCTGCTCTCCTGGGCCAGCCCTTCCCAGCACAGATGCCTCCCAGAGTCTGCAGCCTCCTCAAGCTCTCCCTGATGGGCTCCAGCCACCCATCCGCCCCAGGGCTGGACCCCACCTTCCTTCCTTCAACCAAAGGCTGGTCCTTGGCACCACCTGCACTGGGCAGGCAGGGTCCCTGGGGCAATGCTGTGCTAACAGGAGGGATAGCTCAGAGGGTGCTGGGACCTGGCTCCAGCCACAGGGCCATTCCCAGCAGTCACTGCCCAGCTCCTGCTGTATCCTCTCCTCTCTGGCCAGGGACAGCCCCTACTTCGCCCTCCGAAAGGTGTGTAACCCAAGGCCCGGAAGGTGGAAGGGCAGAGAGCAGCAGGGTGGGGGGGGCATGCTAGGCCCAATCCCCCAGGGGCACCCAGGGCAGGACCCCCATGTGCCTAGACTGGAGGGTGCACAGCACGGGGCTCCTTGCCCAGGCTCAGCTGGGTTCCGTCCCGCAGGACCGGCACGCCAAGCCGCTGAGGATGCAGGATGCTGGTGAGTGTCTGTCACAGTGCGAGAACTGCTGTCGCCGGGGCCTGCCAACACTGGCTTGGGGGTGGGGGTCACTTGGCTAGAGCAGCTTTCCTGCGGGGGGGGGGGGGGTCGTCACCGGAACAGAGTCCAGCTCTCACCCCAGCCAAGCTGCACGCAGCACCTAGGAGCGCTGCCCCGGGGCTGGGCCAGGGAACCTGCATCTGCTATGTGAGCTTGGGGACCGGGGGGGAAGGGGCTGACTGGGGCAGCTCCCCCTCTCCTTCACCCTTGCCTTGCAGTGACTGCAGCCAGTGGGGAGCCGTGTCACTTCCCCTTTCGCTACAAGCGCAAGATGCACCATTCCTGCCTCCGGGGCGGCCCGCCTGGCCCCCAGCCCTGGTAAGAGTCTGCTGCCCCTCCCCCCAGTGTCCCCAATCCAGGGGATGGGCCAGGCCACAGGGTGGAGGAGCTGCCCCGGGGCAGAAGGGTGCAGAGCAGAGCCCCTCTCCGCGAGTGAGTGTTTGGAGCAGGGCTCGGGGCTGGAGGTGGGAGCACAGCACCTGGTGCTGGCCAGGCTCTTTGAGCAGCATGTGGCAGGCAATGGCCAGGGCCGGGACTGCCAGGTTGGGCTGGGCACCATCTCTCCCCGGCGCTCCTGCCTTGGGGCCAGACCCCACTCTCCCTGTGCCCTCCCGGCAGGTGTGCCACCACTGAGAACTACGACCAGGACCAGAAGTGGACACTCTGCGGGGAGGAGAAGAGAGTGACAGGTGCAGTGGCCAATGGGAGCCCTGAAGGTGGGGGGGAGAGAAGATTTCCCTGCTCCAGCCCCGGCCTGGGGAGTCTGCTCCCCATCCTCCCTCTGCTTTTAATGTCCCACAGTCTCCACCCAGCCCAGTCCCCTCCCCGTGGATGCCTGGCAGCTCCCCATGTCTCCCTGCAGGCCTGGAGATTCTGGCATTGGTGTGCCCCAGCCTCACATCTTTGCCCCAGCACAACTGATCCTGCCCTCTTTCTGCAGGCTCTTGCCAGCCGAACCCCTGTGAGAACGGGGGCACCTGTCGGATCAGCCAGGATGGCTACTTCTGCGTTTGCCCTGCCCGCTTCCACGGCCGACGCTGCCAGAAAGGTGACAGGGCCCAGCACCCCAGAGCCCACCCTGCCTTTGTGGGCCAACACAGTCCCCACACAGGGAGCAAGGGGGTGGCAGCCCCCAACCCAGCCTCTAACCCTGCATACCCAGAGACTAGGAAAGGCCTCTGCAGGGGGCAGCCGCTTGCAGCAGGCTCATGGGGGCTCATGCAAATGCCCCAGTACCAAGCCCAGCACCCCACCCCTTAGACAGGCCAGCCACAGAGCGTGGGAATGGGCACTGAGCGTGTGGCAGGAAAGGGCAGTGGAGAGACCAGGCTGGGCAGGGTGGCCTGGCTTTCCCCACCCCATTGCCCCACTCTGCCTTTGCAGAAAGATGTTTTGAAGAGCAGCTGCTGGCACATTTCCCAGAGGGAGAGAAGTGGCTGAGGTACCGGGCACCCAGCGTGGAGGAGTGCCACTGCGCCAAGGGGCACTCAGTCTGCCGGCCAGTCCATGGGAAGGGTGAGAGCCGGGGCAGGGCTGTGTGGGGCAGGGAGCACTGTCCCACAGTGGGGAGGTGCAAGAGGGCAGGGTGTGGCAGAGGGGCACTACCCAAAAAGGGAGGGAAGGGCAGCAAGCGATGCTGCCTGGGCACCATGCGGCGCACCAGCCCTGAAGAACCAGTCGGGGCCAGCCCCATGGGGGCAGCCCTGACCCCGTCTGTGCTCTGCAGCCTGCCACACGAGCCCCTGTCTGAATGGAGGGCGCTGCCTGGAAGTGAAGCGGGAGCGGGTCTGCAGCTGTCCGAGAGGCTATGCTGGGCGATTCTGTGACATAGGTACTGACAGGAGGAGCCAGGGCCGGCACAGGGACACGAGGCTGGGCAGGGGCGGAATGGCATGGACTGGGGCAAGGTCCTCGTGCCATGGGAGGGGCTGGGCCTGGTCGAGGTCCTGGAGCCAGGGTTTGTGCTCCAGGCATCCAGCCTCTCCGGGAGCTAGGCAGCCCAGCGCATGCTTGGTGAGCACCCCAGGCTGGGCCCGAAGTGGGAGCTGCAGAGGGACATGCAGTGATTGGCTCTTTTTGCACAGACCAGAGCCAGGCCTGTTACAGCGGGAACGGGCTCCTGTACAGGGGCACAGCTCACACCACCCTCTCGGGGACACAGTGCCTGCCCTGGGACTCACATCTGCTGTCCCAAGAGCTCTCCAGCCACTCGTTGCGGGACGCGCACAGCTGGGGCCTGGGCAGGCATGCCTTCTGCAGGTGAGCAGCGAGTGCCAGCCATGGAGAGGGCGAGCACCATGGCAGGCAGGAGGCATGAGACATGGGCTGGGGATAGCGGCTGGGCTGGCCTGGCACTGGAGCCGGGGGTGGGGGAGATGGGACAGGCTGCTTTGTGCTGGAGCTGACAGAGCAGGAACTTCTCATTACAGGAACCCCGATAATGACAGCTGGCCCTGGTGCTACACGCTGACGGAGGAGAAGATCAGCTGGGAGTTCTGCAGCATCCCCCCATGCGAGTCGCAAGCAGCGGATAGGCTCCTGGGCAGGGAGTTCGGGGAGCCTCGAGGGACCGGCTCTTTCCCCACAGGTGCCAAGGGTGCAGAAGAAGCAGCTGAGCCCATGAGCCCCAGCAGCTGTGGGCAGCGGTACACAAAGAGAATGTCCTCACGCAGCCGGGTCATTGGCGGCATGCTGGCCCTGCCCGCCTCCCATCCGTACCTGGCGGCTCTCTACCTGGGGGAGCACTTCTGTGGGGGCACCCTCATCGCCTCCTGCTGGGTACTGACAGCTGCCCACTGCCTGCAGCACAGGCAAGTCAAGAGCGCAGGCAGGGCAGGGGAACGGCCCCACGCCCAGAGCAGGGGGGCAGTGGACGGCCAGCAGCCGCTCCCTGGCTGACGACTGTCCATGCCCTGCAGGCCAAACGTCTCTGACATCTCCGTGGGGCTGGGACAGACCCGCTACAACAGCAGTGGGCAGGACTCCGCAAAGCTCCGTGTGAAAGACTACATCCTCCATGAGAACTACTCCCGCTCCAGCCAGGGCCACGACATTGGTGAGTGCCCGTCCCCCATTTCACCCAACACTCACTGCAGCGCCACCCCCAGGTCCCCGCCAGTGAGTGCCCATCCCCCATTTCACCAGCACTCACTGCACCCCCCCCAGGTCCCCGCCAGTGAGTGCCCATCCCCCATTTCACCAGCACTCACTGCACCCCCCCAGGTCCCCGCCAGTGAGTGCCCATCCCCCATTTCACCCAACACTCACTGCAGCGCCACCCCCAGCGCCCCGCCAGTGAGTGCCCATCCCCCATTTCACCAGCACTCACTGCACCCCCCCAGGGCCCCGCCAGTGAGTGCCCGACCCCCATTACACCCAGCACTCACTGCAGCACCACCCCCAGGTCCCCGCCAGTGAGTGCCCGTCCCCCATTTCACCAGCACTCACTGCACCCCCCCAGGGCCCCACCAG
>ML686011.1:2109986-2134141 GCA_007922175.1 Pelusios castaneus
CACCAGCACTCACTGCACCCCCCCAGTGAGTGCCCGACCCCCATTTCACCAGCCCTTGCTGCCCCCAAGAACACAACATCAGCGAATGCCCAGCCCAGCCCAGCCAGTAGCCGACATCCTGAGCCCATCAGCCCTACCCCCGGCTTGCCTGGAATGGGGGGGGGGGGGGGGGCTTGTTCCCCTCACTCACCTCCTGCTTCCCTGCTGCCCAGCACTAGTGCGTTTGCAGGTGCAGAGCACAGGCCACTGTGCTGAGTTCTCCCGCTCCATCCTGCCCGTGTGTCTGCCCAGTGCCTCAGAGCCGCTCAACACCAGCAGGCCCTGCGAGATCGCCGGCTGGGGGCACCTGTATGAAGGTGAGCAAGGGAACAGCCCCACCCCTCCTGGGCAGGGACAGGTGTGGGGCTCCGCCCACAGCCCAAGCTCCACCCACAGGGGGAGCTGAAGAAGGCCCTGCCCACTCAGTCTGCTGCTGCCCCCCCCAAGAGGGGCCAAGAGCCTGTGTAACACTGGCACAGCAGGTGCGCAGCTCGCATGTACCCTCCCCTCCCCTCCTCTCCTCGCAGGGGCCGGGGCGCTGTCCGAGTACCTGCAGGAAGCTGTGCTCCCTATTGTCCCCCAGGAGCAATGCCGCTCCCCCACGCTGCATGGGGCCAGGATCACTGTGGACATGCTGTGTGCCGGCTACCTGGAGGGGGGGACCGACGCCTGTCAGGTGAGCTGGGCCATTCAGTTCCCACCTGGCTGAGCAGCAGCATTGCCTACAGACCCTTCGTGAGCTGAGATCCGGCTCTGCCAAGCACCAGCAACAGGCTGGGCCACTGTGAGCCCCTGGCCAGCAGATGGTTGTCCTGGTAAACCTGCCCTGTGGGGGCGTGCTGGGAGCCCGTTCCTAAGGGCAGGATGCAGGGGTACGAAAGCAGTACCTGGGCTCATAGGGAGCGCTGAGGTCAGAGCCCCTGGGCTTAGGGTTGTCCCTCTCCCCACCACACCCTCTGTCTGCCCTCTGCCTGCCATGCCCCCCCCAGTGCTGCTGGGCCCCCCTTTGCCCACCCCATCTCCCCGTATCCCATGCTGTCAGCCCTCCTTCTTCCACGCCCCCAAATGCCATCAGGCCCCTTCTCACATGTTCCCCAATGCTGTCAGGACCCCCTCGACTGCACTGCAGCATGCAAATCATCCCCAAAGAGGAGGCAGGCGGGGGGGTGGTACGGTTGCTCTGAGTAACCAGCGAGTCGGGGACGGGGTTGGGCACCAACTTCTCTCACCAGCCCTCTCCTGCTGCAGGGAGACTCTGGAGGGCCCTTGGTGTGTGAGGAGCAGGGCCGGGCCACGCTGCGTGGCATCGTCAGCTGGGGTGTGGGCTGCGGAGAACAAGGCAAGCCTGGTGTCTACACCAACGTGGCTCACTACCTCGACTGGATCCAGGGCCAGACGGCCAGGCAGGACTGAGCGAGGGCTCACCCAATAAATCCTTGCCTGGGCCCCGGCCTCCACAGCCTCGCTGGCTTCTGCTTCTCTGTGGGAGGCAGGAAAATGGGCCCCCAGCTTATCTCCTCACCTGCTGGGGGCCCCACCACGTCCCAGCCACCCTCGTCCCCGCAGCGAGCCTGGGGCTGGCAGAGGGGGACGTCCCTGTGCCCAGTAATGATGTCCTGCTCACAGAGTGAGCGAGACCCTGGGGACGGGCTGGGGCAGGGGCCTGGCCAGCACAGCTCTGAAGGGGCTGTGCCAGGTGGGGGAGGGCATGCAGGAGGGCAGCCTCGCCCCTCCAGGGGCCAGGAAAGCTGGCAGCCAGCTCTGCCCATGAGGCCAGCAGCCCTATGGAACGCTTGCCTAGGGCTCCCTCCATGCCAGGAGCAGCTGCCCGTCTGCCCACCCAATGGGAGCAGGAGGAAACAGCAGGGAGAGCTGCCCAGGGGGCAGAACACCAGTGCCCCTGGCTGTGCCAGGGCACCCCCCACCCAGCCCCACTCACCTCCTGCCCCACATCCGGCACACATAGCCTCCCAGCGGCAGCCGGCCCCCAGTCTCCCTCTGGCCAGTGCACATAGGCACCCCTCGTTTGGGCAACCTGATCACCTGCATGCATAACCCCCCACTCCCACCAGTACTGGGCAGAGCTGGTACCAGTTCTCCCTGTAATCCCCACCCTTGAGCACTGGGCCAGACTAGGAGAATGGAGACATTTTTATGGAGATGAAGGGTGACTCAGTTTCCCTGTTGCTGCCCACTGGTCTCTCCCAGGGTGTGAACTCAGCCAGCCTTGCTCGGGAGCCAGAGGGAGAGAGGGGGGCTGGAGCCAGGGGCCCTTCCTCAGAGCCATAGGGCTTCTCCTTGCAGTAAGTGGGGGCTGCAGAACTGGCCAGTGACAGGGTCCCTGCAGCCAACCCCATTCCCAGCCAGGCCGGCTGTAGCCCCAGGGGTGGGCGCTTTGCTCCTGTCTCTGCTGAGCCTCTGTGGAGGATGAGCCTGTCCCTTCTTGCCGCTCTCCTCAGCCCCCGTATGGAACAGGCAGCCCTCGCGGACAGGGCCGACCACGCAGAGAGTGCAGGGCCAGCTCAGAGCACAGGCTGCAGGGCTGGATCCAGGGAAGCCTGCCTTTGGCCTGGCCTCCAGCCCAGTGGTACCTGGCTCCCTCTCCTGCAGTGAGGCCAGCTGAACCGTGTAATTGTTAACCCAACGGGCGCGGCAGTCGCACCCCTCTTTTGTTCCCAGAGTTCAGGCTGAAGTCTCTGGGCATGCCAGCAGCATCACAGGGAAAACAAAAGCCCCTGGCCCTCGGGCTCTAGCCAGTGCAGCCCTTGACCCCCCTTGGACTAGCACCAACCCGAGGGACCCTGCTGCTTTCCCAGGCACTGTCAGGGCAGAGGTGCGTGGGCAGCTCCATTAACTCAGCACCAGCAGCCCAGAGCCACCCTCGGGGGAAGAGTTGGGTGGCTGCTGGGAGCGGCCAGACCTGATGTCTCCCAGCTGAGGAGTCCCTGCCCCAGCGAGGGTGCTAGCTTTGCAGGATGGTCCTGGGTCTCCAGGAATTGCAGGTGAATCTTTCATTACAGATCATGTCGTGTACTGAAGTCTCCAGGGATCTGCCATCCCAAACAGGCAGCCCTGCCCCAGACAGGAAAACCCCTCTCTGAAACCCTGGCAAGGCCTATGTCCCGGGCAGAGGGAGCCCCAGAGCCCAGTGCCAAGGCCCATCCTGGCCTGACTGTGCTGGAATGACCTTTGATCGGGCTGAGGGCCAAATCTGGGCAGGGCCTGCGAGGTCCGGTGGGCGACTGTGACAGGGTGGGATGGAGAAAAGGAATGAAAGAAACAGGGCAATGCAGGTCCCACCCCACCACCATGCTCGGGCTCCAGGCTCTCTGCATGAATGAACGAGGGGAAATTATTTCCAGGCAGCGCCCTCTATTTACCAGGGCTTCTTTCCACAGACATCACCACAGCAACACATCCATAGGGGGCAGTGAGCCTGGGTGCTGGCAAACCACAGGCCAACACTGGCTATAGCTCTGCCACCAGAACGCGGGTAGCTCCTGCCTCTCAGGTCTGCTCCTTCTGGGCATGGCAAGGTGCAGAGACGTCCTAGGGAAGCAGAGAAAATAGGCTGAGCCACAGCACCCCAGGGCCTGACAGCCACCTCCCCACTTGCCCCTGCCTTGGCTACCCGGACCCCACCATGATCCTGCAGCCCAGAGCCCCTCCAGAAGCTGCTGGGGCTTTTCATGGACTCGGGGTTCTGGGAAAACAGAGCAGTGCCTTTTGGCTGCATCCTGAGGCCATATGCAGATGCCCTGGAGCAGGAGCAGAGCTAGACCAGAGCACGCTCCTCATCAGGGCCTACAGTCAGCAAAAGCCGTGGCACCAACCTGAGAGCCGTCGCCACCCTCCTGGCTGGGGAGAGATTTCTGGGGAGTGTGGAATGCCATGGGAGAGACAGAACAGAGCTCATCAGCACACGCCTCACCTGGAGCCATCAGGTCCCTGGCCTCTGCTAAGCCCAACCCATGGGCAGGGAGAAAGAACCGCAGGCAGGTGTGGGTCCCCAGAGACATCAAGAGTCCCCCACTCCCTAGGCAGGGCTCGGTTACCTTCTTGGCAGGCTGCATCTCCTCTGCGGACTTGGATCGGCCTTTCACTCCCGGCTTCTGTGGGGAGCTTGGCTGCTCCTGGGGACACAGGAAGGGCACGTACCTTACAAAGGGGAACATTCAGCCCACTGGCTCCCTCAGCCACACGGGGCTGCCACAGACCAAGCGTTGCTCGCTGCATTACAGGCAGGGGGGCCAGGCCACAGGGTGTGCTAGGCAGCTGGTCTGGTGCAGGCAGCTTGGGTGAGCGAGGGCCGGCACTGGTAGCAGTGTGTTCTGGAGCTGTCCCATAAAGGCCAGTGCCAGTGAGCACCAGAGGGCATTGGGGTTAGTGCTGACCCCCGAAGCCCTGCTCCTCCCCCAGGAGTCCCCACTCTCCTGCCACGCCAACGCTCCTCTCCCCTGCAAAGGCCTGGACTGAAACACGGGTCCCCGTTCTCAGCACTTCTGCCAGGCCGGGACCTGGAAGCAGCCAACCAGTCTGCCTGAAACCACTGCTGTCCCTGTGTGCTGCACTCCACTGGCCCAGCACAAGGCACTGGACTGGGCTGGGGTCCCTGCGGGGAAAGGCCTGGCATTTGGGACTAGGAAGATGCCCATCTCTCCCTGCTCACCTAGCCTTGTGAGTCAGGCTCAGGGACCCGGGTTCGGTTCCCACCTCTGCCACAGACTCCGTGTGACCTCGGGCCAGTCCCTGGATCTGTCGGGGCCTTGCTCCTGCCCCAGAAGAGCGGGACAACAGCCAGCTCGTGTCAGCAACATTGCCAGGGCATAGCCTGCCGCTCTGAGTCTGGACGTCGCCAGCAAGGCCACAATACAAACGGGGGGACAATGAATGCATCTGGGCTGCAGGCCACTAGCACCGAGGGAGCCCAGCCATGGGGCCAGGCAGACCGGCTCATAGCCTGGGGCAAGGAGGGGCCATGTCTGTTCAACACGTCGGCTTAGGGCACGGCAGCACCAGGGAGACAAGGTTCCTTCTCTGGAAGCCAGGCACTCCCCACTGCCCTGCCCCACCGTCCCATGTCCCTCCTGGCAGGACGCCCTGGAGCTCCCAGCAGACAGGGGCAGGTGAGCAGCACAGCCAGCAATGACCCTGCATTGTCCCTTGCCCACTTCCTGGGTCCTCCCCCGCACCCGTGAGCATCTCCTGGCTCCAGGCTGGTCACAACAGGATCACCATGGCCTTGGAGGGCTCACAGGGCAACTCTGCCTGGTGCCTGGGGGGAGCATCTACGCCCAGGCAGGAGCAAACCCAGGAACTGCCATAGGGGACGTGGACCCAGCAAGCCCCCTAGCCTGCACAACTAGTGGGATTCCCTCCCTCATTTCACCAGCAGGGCCTGCCTTTAGCACGAGGGTACGGGCTGCTCACAGACCTACCCCACAACTACCCTGGGGGTGCAGGAGGATGGGACACTCCCCAGGGTGCCAGGAATTCACTCTCCAAACTGGCAGCTGTCTCCCACCAGCTCCTTGGGGAGAAGTAAGTGCCACTCACCCCAGTTCGGGGACACTTCGCAGCTGCCCTAGGCTGGCATGGCAACATCGTCCTCACGCCCACCTCACACAGCCCCACTGGCGAGCAGGAGCCGCCTCCCTAAAGCAACTGTGCTGCACACCCGTTATTTGCATGGGGAGGGGCTGCTCACTGTGAGTCTCACAGCAGAGAGAACAGCGACATCCCTCAGGGAATAAAGACTCTTCTGGATTCTCTCTGTATCTTGGGCAGAGCAAGGGGCCCATATGCAGACCCTGCCCCAGGAATGGTGCTGACATGCAGCTGTCTCTGGGCTGCAACACAGCATCTATTGGACAGCACATAGGACCCTGCCCTGCTCTTTGGGCCAGGAAGTGGAGTAGAACTACAGACCTCAGGGTATGCCCCGAGCCTGCAAAATCCTTCAGCAGCACTGCTCAGGCAGCGCAGCTCCCCCCACAAGTACCACCCTGGGCAGAACATGCCTAGCACCCCCTAGGACAGAACCCCCCCAACTACCCTGGGACAGAGCCCTCCTCCCCCCCCAAAAACCCCCCGGGGGAGGGGGCCCTCCCCCCCCCAAAAAACCACCCTGGGACAGACCCCTCCTCCCCCCCAAAAAACCACCCTGGGACAGACTCCCCCATGACAGGATCCCTGCGGCACAACCCCCCCAGAACAGAACACGCCTAGGCCTAGCCCTAGCCCAAGCCCATCCTGGGACAGACCCCCCCAGCACCGCTCCCCACCCTGCGGCACAGCGCCCCGGGGCAGAACCCGCCCCTCCAGCGGCCCCAACATCGCGCTGGGCCCTGGGACGCGCTGATGCGGGAGGGGCCTCCCGTGCGTCCCCGCCCTGCCCTCTGCTGCCCATTGCCCCGGCACGGCCAGGAACGGCCCAGCCTGCCGCGGTCCCCGCCTACCGGTCGCTCGGCTCGGCGCGCCCCTGGCTGGGCAGCGAGCTGAGGCTGCTCCCGCCCCCGTTCACACGCAGCCGAAGAGCCGCTGTCGGTGGCACCTGCAGCCAATGCGGAGCAGCCGCCTCCCCTCCCCGCGTGCGAAGCAGCGCCGAGCCCAGCCGGGCGCAGCCCCAGACCTGCCCCACTGGGCTCGGGGTCCCGCTCCCGGAGCCACAGCCAGGTCCGACACCACGGCCCCCTTGGCCGGGCTCTGCCCCGCTGCAGCCCTGTGGCAGCCGAGGTTGGCGTCTTTGCTGCCCTGCACTTCCAGGAGCTGGCCCCGATCCAGTACAGCCTGGCCCCGATCCAGTACAGCCTGGCCCCCCAGGGCTGAGGGACGCAGGAGCCTACGTTTGCCGCCCCAGCCCCCATCGCATAGACGCCATCGCCTCAGGGAGCCTCCCCCAGCCGGCTGCCCTCTTCCCAAGGCCCCTCTGCAGACACAGGCTGGCTGGGCGGGGCTCAGGCCCCCTCGATGCCCATGGCGAGTCGGGGATGACAGAAGCCAAGGCAGGGCCACGCTGGCTGTTCATCAAACATATCTTACATCCCCAGGGCTTTACAAAGCACCGCACTACACATTATGTACAGGGTACGTCACGTGTCACCATGCTGCAGCTATCTCTCGGGTGGAACAGGGCAGCTGTTTAACAGCTCACAGGAACACTACACAACCATTCAGGACAGGACTACTGCAGGTTCCGGAACCCACAGTGCAGTTTAGGAGACAGGATTTGGCCAAGGGGCCTGGGATCCGCAGCGAGGGGGCTGAAGAAAGTGCAGCATGGGACTCAGAGCAGTTCAGAGCAGACAGGCGGTTGTGCCAGTGTGGGATCCCGAGGGCCAGAAGCTCCCTCTCCCTGTGGGGCAGGGCTGGCAGCACAGGGGCTATGCTTCTTCTCAGGGCCTTCGCTGCAGCTGGCGTCCTGCCCCGGGAGCTGCAGGAAGTCAGGCAGGACCAGGACCTCTTTAGAAAGCAGGCCACGCTGGTCATTGGCCCGGCAGCTCTGGGCCCGGTTCAGCAGCTCCACCAGCCCTGGGGGAATGAGGGGAGAGTGGGGTCACGGACCAGAGCCTGACAGCTCCATAACACCCCCAGTCCCCTCCCCACTGCAGAACCGTTAGCTGCACTCTGACTCCCCTCCCCCCATTTGCCCTGTTTCCTTCTGACACTGGACATATCACAGGCACCCTCTGTGCCCCCGCCCCCCATACGGGCTGGTTTAAGATCATGCCAGCTGCCAGGGCTGCCCACCTTCCAGGTCATATGTGCACCGATTCATGCCCCTCGGGGCTGCTGGCCTGGACCTGACGAAGGAAGGGGGCACCTCTGACAGCACATCTTCCACCTCTGTGCCCGTGAGAGCACTGTCCTGCGATGGGGGAGAGAAAACATGAGGAGCAGGCAACCCCCTGCCCAGCCTGGTAATGAGACCTGCCTCCCCTTCAGGGCACAGGGATGCCCCAGAGCAGCTGCACCCCTGCTCCATGGCACAGGGTTCACTGTCCCCAATGGCCCAAGGGGCTAGTGCAGCCCGTGAACTTTCTCCCTGCCCAGGGAGCACCTCCCCAGCCCTGCCCCCAGACTCCACTAGTGCCAGCCCAGTCCTTCCCTCCCCTCCCCAGCACTAGCACCCCCCTCCGTCCCCAGGACTCACCTTGCACTGAAGGGGGGAAGGGGTCACAGCAGTGTCACTGGCACCCCTCGCTTTCACCTCTGCAACACAAACACTGCAGTGAGTCAGGTCCAGAACCTCTGGCCCATTGGGCCGGCCAGGACCACCTGCCATCGGAGGACTCTTAGCGCCACGATACCTGTGGAACTCACTGCTGTGGGATTCCACTGTGGCCAACAGTCCAGGCAGATTGCACCTCACAGGTAAACAGGCTGGTGGGGTGGCCGACCAAGCAAGAGAAAGATACCTGCTGCCCAGTCCCACACTGGACTGTGCGGGGGCCCTAGACCTGACACAGGCTTAGCGCTGGCCTGGGCAGGAGATGGGAATCCAGGGACACCAAGGCCTGGCTGCTCCTCCCTAGGGATCCTACCTGCCGCAGCTTCCAGAATGAGCTTCTGCGCTGCCACAGTGCTGACCAGCTTCTCCAGGTCCAGGGCTCCCAGCTCCCCCTGCTGCAGAACAGAGTCGGGGGTGGGGGGGTCATCATGGGAGCAAGAGCAAGCTCTGGGCACGGTGCTGGGGGAAGGGAGAGTGGGTGAGGGCAAGGAGGGCACAGGCCACACACAGGCTGGAAGGGGCTGTCCCTTGGGTTGAAACTCTGCCCACAGGTCCCCAGGAAAGGCCTCGGGCACATACAAGCTGCTGGTACGTAGCTAGGCTCCATGGGGTGGGCATTGCCTGGCCTGAGCAGGGCTGCATTCTGCATGGGGACAGAGGCTGCCAGCGGGCCCTGCTCCCCCAGCCCTGGCTGGGTGCCAACAGCCAGCAGCCCAAGACAGCAACCCCCTTGCTAGGACAACCAGAGTGGAGAAAACAGCTTCCTGGCCAGGCTGCGGGCCAGCTCTCACCCGCCGCAGCAGTGCCCGCTCCACATCAACGCCGTACTTCCCCAGAACAGGCTGCAGCGCTTCCCGCAGGCACTTGGTGGGCTTTGCAGTGATTCGCACAGTTTTACTGAGGTGGGAGATCTCCAGCCTGCGAAGGGAGATGATGATGAAGCCACGTGGGGCAGGCTGTGGAAAGGCCTGAGAGAACAGCTGGCGAGATGGGGAGGGGCAGGGCAGAGCCTGGTAAGATGGGGCGGGGGAGCAGGCAGCCCAAGGCAGGTTCTGAGCACGCAGAGCCAAATGAGCTGGGGCGGGACAGGGCCTGCCTGGGGCACTTGTCAGCCCAGACTGTTGGACGCTTGTTCCAAGTGTGTTCCTTGTTGGGCACCACTGCCTTCACTGGCCAGTTGGGATGGGTACTACCAGCACCCTGCAGCACGCAGGCCAGCATGGGCAGGGGCCGGCTAGAGCCATGCTCCCCTCTGCTCCTCTGAGGAGCTGCCCCCGCTGGCTCCTGGCCCCAGCCCTGCCATGGTAAACAGCTGGCAGGATGGCGCTGGAGTCCCATGAGCATGGCCATTAGTGCTGTGGCGTGGGGAGACGGGTTGGGGGCGGGAGGGATGTTACAGTCTGAGCCAGTCCTGAAGGCATGGGTCCCATGCTCAGAGTGAAGCAGCATCTGTCTCTCTTCCCACTCACTCGAAGCTGACCCTGTTCTCCAGCTTCACCTCCTGGTCCATCAGAACCAAGCTGTCCTGCTCCAGCACCAGCGCCTTCTGGGAAAAGCCAGCAAAGAGGAGACATGTCAGAACCAGGAACAAATGAAGCTATGCCCAAGACAGCTGCTCCCACGGCCCTGGCTCTGGGGCAGTGGGGTGAGGGGGCACAAACCCCCATCTCAGGGAATGGAGCCAAATACCCCAATTCCTGTCAGCAGGTAGGCATGTGCAAGCCCAGGGGTCCCTTTAGCAAATAGGTGCCAGGGCCGGCTCCTGTTGTGCAGCCCCTGGGGTGTTTCCCACCAGCTCAGCTCTCCCCTCCCAGGGGCCGGTCCCTACCTGCTCATTGCCAACCAGGAAGACCTTGATGTTCAGGAGACTGAAGCCACGCTTCTCGCAGATGCCAGCCAGCATGTCGCGGATGGTGAGGCCAGCCCGCACTGAGGCCAGCGAGGCCGTGCCGTCGGGCAGGTACACACAGCAGTACTTGATGGGCCTAGCTGGCGGGCCGGGGTCGGCATCTGCCCCTCCCACACTCTTCCTGCGGTCCTGCAGAGGAAGAGGCTGTGTGGGCTCAGCAGGGCAGCAGGTTACGCTCTGGGCCCCGTGGCTCCCACAGGCCACTTACCTCCAGCTGGGAGCTGCTGGCCATACTGGGAGTGATGCTGGACGATGACAGGAAGCCCAAGTCCAGGCTAGCAGAGGAATTCAGGGAACCCTGGGACTCGCGCCACAGAGCTGAGCCTCCATTGCCATCCCCCACCTCTAGGACAGACAGACAGAAGCTAGGCATCAGGCAGCAGCCAGCTCCTGCTGATCCATCCCTGGCCCTTAGGGAATGGACAGGCCATGGGCCTGAAGAGGTTAATGAGGAAGCAGCCCCGCCCAGCCCCAGCTTGGTGTTTACCTGTCCAGGAGGGCTCTCTCTGCTCCCCTTTCCTGAAGGATCGCCGGGGGCTCCTGCCAGCATAGTTGCTGGCCACCTCCACACCCAGTGGCAGGGACTTCCCCGGCTTCAGCTTCGTCTTCTAGGAGGAGGCACAGAGGCAGATCTGGGCTCAGGGAGCATCTGGGGCTGCCCACCTGGGAAAGGGGGGAGGGAAGGGCCATTGCCTCCCCACCACTGAGAACCTGAGCTCAGGACAGGCCATCCTTGCCCTCCATGGCTTAATTTGGAATCGAAGAGGGGCTGGGCCCTGAAGTGCCAGGCCAGGCATGCCAGGGCTCACTGCTGGCACAAGTTAAGCCGTTGACAGATCTGCCTGGTGACAGGTGGACCCTTTCCTGCTGGCATGATGGAGGAACAGCCAGGCACCAGCTCGCGATGACACTCCAATTTGGGTTCCCTGGGCCCCCCTTTTGCAAACTTTCCAATACCACTGGCCCTGGGGAGCTGACCTTTTACCTTGCCCAGGTCAGGGGGGGGGACTGCTGTTCCGGGAGTGAGCCCGCAGGTCAGGCAGGGGCTGCCCCTCACTCTCAGCCTGCACACATGCCTGGTAGAGCGGGGACTTCACAAAGCGTGCGTAGCTGTCAAACTTCATCAGGTTAAAGATCTGAGTCAGGAGACAGAGCTGGTTAGCATCGTTTCCCCACCACGCACCCAGAGCTGCACCAGCACCACAGCAGAACTCTGGATTTCCACCTTGTGCCGTGCTGCTCCCCATGTACACCCTTGTGGTGTGATCTGTGACATGTTCACCCCAGCAGTGTAACTGTATGGTCTAATGCAAAGTGTGTCGCGTGCTCTTGGCATGCTCCACATTATTGTTACGGTAGCATCTTCGCTGCAACATCACACGTGCACAGATATGAAACTGCCTGGTCAGGGCCCCAAATGTGGCTTGAACAGAGACAGACAAACAAAGCTGTATTTCCACACCAGCGAAGCCATGCACACAAAAACACGGACCAGCTACGCATCTGGAGCACCTTGGCTCAAAAGGGAAAGGAAAGATCATGCCCACTGGGAGACATGGACCATCACCTGATCCCAGGAGGGGCCAAGAGGAGTTGGAAAGAAAAAGAGACACCTTGAACTGTGTGGTGTCTTCCCTGGATCTTATCTTCTAAGCAACACTAAGGACTGGTAACCTATCCCCAGGGTGGGAAAACTCCAGCTGCAAAGCCATCAGGAGCCAGGCCTGTGGGTGAGCTGAACAGAAACTGACCCAGTGATCTCAGTTTAGGGTAAGAGCTTTCCTTTATCTGATTATAGCCCTGAGTGAAGGATTATTTGATTTTATATTCATTTGACTTGGCATCACTTATGTTTGTTTGATCTAAAGCAGTGCAGTGTCGAATGAGCATGTGTGGAGGCCCCTCGGTGGGCAAAGCTGGTGCATATCAATTTCTTTGTTAAATTGACAGACACGTGGAAATGAGCTGGCGGCACTAAGCCCTGCAAGATGGTTGGATCTAGGATGGGGTGGGCAAAATACGGCCCCTGGGCCGGATCCTGCCCTCCTGAGGCCATTGTTGGCCCGCTACCAGTGGCCTGCTCTCCCCACTCCCTTCCACCTCCCAGCCAGCGCTTCTTTGCTCTGGGGCCAGGGCCGGTGCTGCGCTGCTCTGCTCTGCCCCCCTCCCTCCCCACCAGCACTGTGCTGCTCTGGGGCCAGGGCCGGTGCTGGCGCTGGGCTGCCCTCTTCTGTGCCGTGCCCCCCCCCCCAGCTGGCACTGTGGCACACCAGGGCTGGAGCCAGAGCTATGGCTGTACTGCCCCCTTCCACCACCCCTCCCCTGCTGGCTTTCCCTCGCCCCCAACCCTTGTGCTCCCCCAGGCTGGCTCACTCCCCCATTTCTTTCCCTGCCAACTCCCCCCGGCAGCTCACCCCAGCTTGCCCCAGTCCCCTCCCCCCCCCCACTCAACCCCATGCCAGCTCTCCACCGCCCCCCCCGAATATCATCGTCTGCCCCTGATCTAGGACTAGGGATGTTTGCTGGGGGACCATCCCACGACTGGCTAATGAGAGTGCTCCTCCACTGGGTGAAAGACCAATCAAAGCGGGTGGCTGGGCATGGGTTGACCCAGGAGGGGGGGCTCACACAGCAAGGCAGGTAAGTTGGGGCCCAGGAGTGGAGAGTTGGGGTGGTAGAGCTGCACACCAGTCCAGGGTGCAGGAGAGGAACATCACACACCCTTCACTCCCAGCTGAGGGTGGGAATCAGTGGATGAACAGTGGATGATGGCCCCAGCTGGTTGATCCCTCACCTGGCCCAGGGAGAAAGGGAGGTTAGGTAGGGGTAACGATCTCACCTGGAGCTGCTGCACTCGGAACATGTCAGGGGTGGGAGTGGCCAGCATCTCCTCCCCGATCCAGGCCTGCCTGTCAATGTTAACGGGGCTGACTGAGTGGCTGGACAGGAACTCATCATAGATCCGCCAGGCCTCCTGGGCCAGCTGTGGGAGACAGAGTGATCATGGTGGGAGTTAGGGCCCCTCACCAGCACCCATGGGAGCCAGTCTGCAGCTGATGCCTGCAGCATCCAGGAATAGCCAGGCTGGGTCATTCCTGTGGTCCCTCTGGCCCAGCATCTAATCTTCTGTGGCGCCCAGCGCCAGATGCTCAAAGGAAGGGGAAGATGCTCCCTACTTGCCAGAGACCACCCCAAGCCCCAAAGCAGAAGGTTTTATCCCTTTCAAATGTTGTTTGCACAGTTCAAACGCCTCCTGCTGGGGTTATCCAGAGATGTGGCTGGGCCCCCCCTGGCTCCTGCAAAGTTCTTGGCCACAGCAACACCCCATGCCATGAATTCCCCTGGCTAATTACAGTTGGTGTTGGAAATATTGCCTTCCCTCCGGTCTGACCACCGCTTGCTCTTGCAGATGATCCCCAAGTCCCGTGTTTAGACCCTGCATTATTTTATGTACTTGCTCAGGTCCTACCTATTTGTCTCCCACAGTGCCCATCCCAGTCTTTTCTGTCTCTCTCCACAGGAAAATGTTTCCAGGGCTTGATTGGTCTTATTGCCTCCTCTTAGAGCCGTCAGTGTGGCACAGCTGCTGGGCAATGGGAGTGTCCAGGCAGGGGTGGGCACTCCACCGATTGACATCAGGGCACTATATTTTCCATCCCCCCCTCCTGTAAGCTATTGGCTGCAGCTGCATTTTCAGCAGGCATCTCCACTGAGCTTGCTAGTGATGCCCAGATCTCTTGGGGTGCCTTGCCCGCTGGGCTGAGCCTAGCCTGACATATACAAGGGATGCATTCCGGCCTGGTACCTGCTGTGTGTTCCTGGCTGGGATCTGCTGGAACCGCTCGCATGCCTGCCAGAAGTAAACGTTCTCAGCGCTGAACTCCTTCTTCAGGAACTCCTGGGGAGCAGGAGAGAAGCGCATCATTGGCCTCACCAGAGCCCTTCCAGATGTGCCCCCCGCAACCCAGACATCCAGCGGGGTGCAGTGCCAGCCCTAGGGTGCTGCCAGGGCTCTGAGGATGAGGCCTGTGGGTTTTCAACTCCCTGGAAAATGCTCCAGGCAGGGCAGGCAGGCCACAGGGGTGGGCCACTCAGGAGCAGGGCTGGTCCGAACATATAGGCGACCTAGGTGGTCACCTAGGGCACCAGGCTTTAAGGGGCAGGGGGTGTTGCTACTGCCAGGCACACAGGGCTCGTGCCCATGGGCAGATTGTGGAGTTGTCCTCAGGGAAGGCTCCAGAGCCACCCCAGGCAGCTCCCTTACCTCCCCCAGCCACATCACTCCACCATCTGGGCCACCCTGGGGCCAGATCCTGCAGTTGGCGGCAGCTCAGGGACTCCGGCCAGGGCCTGATTCTGCCACCGTCAGCTGCTCCAGGACCCTGGTCGGAGCCAGCTCTCATCGCCGGCAGCGGCTCCAGGACCCTGGTCGGAGCCAGCTCTCATCGCCGGCAGTGGCTCCAGGACCCTGGTCGGGGCCAGCTCTCGTCGCCGGCAGCGGCTCCAGGACCCTGGTCGAAGCCAGCTCTCGTCGCCGGCAGCGGCTCCAGGACCCTGGTTGGAGCCAGCTCTCGTCGCCGGCAGCGGCTCCAGGACCCTGGTTGGAGCCAGCTCTCGTCGCCGGCAGTGGCTCCAGGACCCCGGTTGAGTAAGATTGGGTCAGGCGGGGGGGGATCACCTCTTGGCCTCTGGGCCCTGGGTTGGAGGGGTGCTGGCGGGGTGAGGGGCATTGGTGGGTCAGGGGATTGCCCCTCGGCCTCCATTTGGACCTGAGTTAGGCCTCCAGGCCCCAGGTACCAGCTGGCGGGGGGCAGCCCAGGGATCAGGCTCCCCACAGCCTCGGGTCCGGGATCAACACCCCACGCTCCAGGCCCTGGGTCAAGCCATGGCCAAGCCAGGATGGCGGGCAGGCCAGGCTGGGGGATAGCCCCCCCAGGCCAGGTGGCTTCTCTATATTGAAGGGGGGGGGCTGCCAAAATCATGGTTCACCTAGGGCACCAAAAACCTTGGGCCGGCCCTGCTCATCCCACCCCTAGCAGGCTGGAGAGAGTGGAGAGCGGATACTGCACCAGAGGCACCCGCAGTGGCAAGGTGCAGGCAGAGCCCCAGGGAGCTGGCCCAGCCCCTCCAACGCCCCAGCAGTTCAGTGGCTGACGGACAGAGAGATGCTGGCCAGGACTTGTCCAGTAACCAAGGCTTAGAGCCACGGCTAGATGCCACCTCTCAGCATTACCACAGCACTCACGGTGAAGTAGGCGATAGCCACCCGGTCCTGCAGCAGCGTCTCAAAGGACTCGGCCCAGCTGGCAATGGGCAGTTGCGCGGCGCAGCCTGTGTTCGGGGGGCCAGGCAGGCTGTTCACACTGTGGTTGCTGCCCCGAGCCCCAGAGCTGTTTAATTCTGAGACGTAGACAGAAAGTCAGCCGTGCCCAGATGGAGGAGTGGCGTGGGGAGGCATCATTCAAGCAAGCCAGGACAGCTGAAGCTAGGCACTCCAGAGCGGGGGCTCCTGAGCCAGAGTGGTCCCCCCGCTGTACCATGGTTGCAGGACACCAGCAGGCAGGGTGGATACTCGGCACTTTCTCTAACCAAAGAAGCCGAGAGATGCTGACAAACATGACCTGACTGTGAGCACCACAGCACTGTCTGCCTGAGTCTGCAGAGAGCCTGGAACAACAGCCTGGTCCCTTGGCTCAGGAATGGCCGAGTCTCCTGCCAGGCGTGGGACAGCAGCAGGAAAGACCAGCCATGCCTTTGCAAACAGCCCTGGGGGTGACTGTACACAGGGCGTAGCGTGAGCTATGCAGCAGCCAGATAGGAGCGGCTCTGCTCAGGGCCCCCCCAGAGGACTTAGGGGGCCTGGGGCAGATTTGATGTGAGGGACCCCCTCACTGTTCCATACATACAAGTCATGAGGCAGGGGCCAGGGCAGGGGGCCCCCTCCATCTGCTCCCCTGCCCCAAGAGTTCCATCTCACCTCCCACAGCCCCGATGCTATGTGTGGGCCAAGCCAGCCCTTCCCCAAAGGGGCCAGGGTCTCTGTATCCTCCTGCTGCTGGGGCTGGGAACTGGTCCCCACTCCTCCTAACGCCGCCCCCGCCCCAGCCCCAGCCCCAGCTCCAAGGCAGCAGGCAGGGTCTGACTCACCTCCATCCGACACAGCCAGGCCCTGCAAAGACAGGAAGAGGGGATGTCAGCCCTGCACCATGCAGCTACCGAGACTGCAGGCCTGGCTTACTGAGGGCTTGGGAAAGCGCTGATGCTATCAGCCGTGACTCTGCAGAGCCTCCAGAGCACAGGAAGGGGCGGGAGGGCAGGAAAGGGAGAGGAAGCCGCAGCCTCCATCAGCAGCCTAAGAAGTGGGGGCACCCAGTGGTTCATTTCTATGGTGCAGCACCCAGCAACCCAGCTGGGGGCTCCTGGCACACAGGAGGGTGTGGGGCGCTCTTTCCTGATTAATGGCTGGGGAGGGCAGCACCCAGGCCCAGCCACAGCCCTGCCAGACTGGAAGGGGGAAATCCGGTCTCCTGGCGCTGGGGCAAACTGCTGCCAGGCTCCCTCCCCAAGGGGGCCACGTCTGCATAGCTACAGAGAACTGCTCCCTGACTGTGTGCACAGGGACAGCCCAGCGCTTTCCACACACAGCTGGGGCTGCCTGTGAGTGGGTCTCAGCCATTGGAGGGATGGGTCTTAGACACCTTCCCCGTCACCACAGCCCCTAGCGCCTCCTGCCCACTGCCCTGTGTTAGACATTGGGTCCTGCAGGCTGCCTGCAATCCCACATCAGCTCCGCACTCACTGGGATCTCGGCCTATCCCTATTACTCCTCCCTCAACAGCTGTGCCACTGTCCCTCAAGCCCAAGGCAAGACCCAGTCCCCTCCCTCCTAACATGCCAGTGCTGCCCAGGCACCTTTCCCAGGAGCTGCAGCCCACCTGTGCCCCAGCCTTTCTGGACTAGTCCCTGCCCAAGGCACCAGATCATGCAATGTGCCGGGCGGGACCCGCTGCCACTTCCAGCAGGAGCAGGTTGCTCGGAGCTGCTGGCAGGTCTAGAAGGTGCCCACGGCCTGGGACTGACCTCATGGCTCACAGCACCATTCCCCAGGTGGCCCACCTGGCAGGTGGCAGGGCCTGGGGACCTGACCCCCCACATCTGGTTGCTCTGCACTCTTGAAGGCATGCAGAGCAGCACAGGGAGGGGACTGCACTGAGCCATCCTGCGGGCAGGGGAGGCCAAGTGGGTGGGGTACCACCCTAACTCCCTCCCCATCGCACTCAGGCCAGGGGCAATACCCTGGGCTGGGGCCTCCAGTGAGGAGCAGCGTCCGGTAGAGGAGGCGAAGCCCCAGACAAGCAGGTCCCCGCAGGCACTGGCTGACTCGCTCACACCCAGAGCAGCCGCATCCTCTCCCGCCCACGCGCCCCAACAGGCCGACCCGGGGCACTCACCATGCGGCTGTTTGGAAGGCCCAGGCGCTTCCCTTTCCCATTCCCAGCCATGCCTCGCGCTGCCCTCACTGGGGGGCTCTGCGGGCAGGGGGCATGGGCCAGGCCAGCAAGCCCGCAGGCTGAGCAGCACAGCAGGGCATGCGGCTGTGCCAAGCTCGCAGGGCTGTTCACTACCTCTTTTTGCTACCGCAGGAAGTGTCACTATGGAAACCAAAACCGCAGCTAGAAATGGGGTTTGCAGAGGAGCCTCCCTCCCTGCAGCACAGCACCCCCGTCGAGGCCAGCCCCCCACAGTGCCGGGCCAGGACGCCCCGTGCTCAGCTGCAGGACCCGGGCCCTCCGCCCTCCCGCAGGAGAGTAGGCATGCGTGCCCGCAGGTGGACCTGGGCTAGGCTCCTGCGAGGCCGTAAACCCAGGAGAAAGCCCTGGGTCTCCTGGGAACAAGCAGCTGATGTACACGGACATGGGCACCGGCAGAGGCCAGATCACTCTCAGGTAGGATGTCCGAGCCCACCCAGCCTGTAACACACTGATCCCCCGATGCCCTGCAGTAGACAGCCTCCTTTCCAGAGAACCTGCTGCCTCCATGCCCCAGTCCCACTCATGTGGAGCACTGGTGAGAGCCACTCTGTGGGGCAGGGACCCTGCTGAATGTCCCCCCAGCTGGACACAGCCTGGCATCAGCTCGGGGCATTGGACCTTCATACAGACAACAGCAGGCAACTGGGAAACAGTGGCACCCTTTGGTACCTCTAGCTAACCCTCCCCATCCCAGCCAGTGCTTCCATGCCCTCCTGGGCAAGCCAAGACAGGCCAGCATGGCTCAGGTTCGTTCTGGCTCCACCACAGACTCACCGATTGCCCGGAGGGGCAATCTGCTGGGGCTGCATCGGTGCAGAGTGAGCACAGAACCTGGGTACCACAGACTCAGGGCGAGGCTGAGCAGCAGTCAGAGAAAACCAACCCCTCCATGGCCCTGCCCTGCTCCCACTGCCAGGCACAGCCAGGAACCAGCGGCACCCAGCACCACGCCCAAGCAGCCTGCGTGTGGCACACTCCAGCATGTCCTGCAGGGCCAGGCCAGGTCTTGAGGCCCGGAGAGCAGAGCCTGCCTCAGCCATGACTGGAGCGGTGCCTGGCTGCTGAGACCCGATCTGCAGGTACTGCCCTCTGCCCGACCCTGGGCCTGCCAGCATGCAGCTCCTCCTTGGCTCTGAGAGACTTGGCTCTGCCAGCAGAGCTGCTCAGGGCAGGCAGTCACTGGAAGCGCCCTGCCAGGAGCTCCGCCCCACACTCAGAACCAGGGGAGCTGACCACGGGGGCAGGGAAGCTGGGGAGATTTGAGGGGATCTACTCCACACATGGCCCAGCACTGCCTGGCACGATGCGACTGTGACGCTGGCCAGCTTACCCAGGCCTGGGACGGGAGGCGACTCACTGCCCTTAGTGTGAGGAGGCCTCGTCTGTGCTGCCGACCTAGGGGTCAGCTCCCAGCGCCTCCAGCATCCCAAACTCTGCTCTCTCAGGCCAGGTGGTAGCGATAGGTACGCCCAGCCCCTGATCCCTGGATACTCACAAAATTCCTGATCCTCTGGTCCCAAAGGAACAGTGCAGCCCCGTTAACCCATCACACCACAGAGCATGTATTTAACAAAGGCCAGAGACTCCTATGGCAGCAGAGCGCGCGATGGACAGCAAAGGCATGCTGGAACCTGCACATAACTAGCAGGCTGTTCTTATCTTATGTCACAACAGCAAAAGCTCCCCCAGATTCTTCCAGTGCCCACACAGGCGTGGCTGCCTGTGATCACCGATTCAGGAAGCCATCACAGTCAATTTCCTTCCTGCGTGCAAGAACACAGGGTGTCCCTGTCCACCCCCAAGAGACCCAAAACAGGCCTTTGTTCGTAAACTGGGCTGCCTCTTCCTTCCAGCACCCTTAGTGATCTCTTGCTCATTTCTTAATCTGAATTAGCTGCTGCCTCAGTATGCTGAGGTGTCCACTGAGAAGTGCAACAACCGTGATTTGCAGATAATGCATCTCCTATCTACTGGAAGGTGTTTGTCACCTGGTGACCCACCTTAACTCACAGAGTTTAAACAGTGACAGCTGCTGGGGATAAGACAGCCCCTGCCTGGAGCCCTAATCAAATGGGGAATAAGGCCAAGTGGAGCAGCTGGGATGGGCACTGGACAGGCCCTATAAAAGCCCCCAGGAGGCCACTTGGGGCTGACCAGAGGCTCACTGAAGGGACGAAGTAGGAGCAGTAGCTAGAAGGGGTTAGTGGTCAGTTGGGAAGGGAGAAGCCTCAGAGGGAGATGAGCTGCCCTGATCTGGTGGCTGACCCTGAATGGCCCCAGGCCAGAGACTGTACTGGGTAGGCGAAGAAAGCCCCTAAAAAAAGAGGGCCCTGGGGGGAGCACAAAGTTGTATTTGCGTGTGGTCTGTGGGGAAGAACCTGGGGCAGCACAGACTTTTTACAGTCCACACACCTAACTCCTTCACTACTGTCCTGACCTCCACATTACCATGGCTGTGTGGACCACTCTGCCATTGGCTCTCAGGAGAGAGCTCCTGGGGCACCCATCGGTTAATTACTCTGTGTACAACAGACAGTGAGGACCAGCCTCCAGGCAGACGGCACAAACCACCCAGTGATTGCTATCCTTCAATTTTGCCAACCATGCACAAGTGCAAACTCCTCCTTGGGCCCTGTCACTGCCTTCACAGGAGCCACAGACTGTCCCCCACATCCTCCAGCAGATCATCATCAAGTGATCCATACTCCGTTGCCCATTCCCAGCCTCTGGCAAACAGGTTAGAGGCACTTCAGAGTACAGTTTTGCATCCCTGCCCATCCTGGCTAACAGCCATCGATGGATCCATCCTCTATTAACTTACGTAGTTCTTTTTGTTAACTCTGTTATAGTCTGGGCCTTCACAGCGTCCTCCGACAAGGAGTCCCACAGATTGACTGTGCATTGTGCAAAGAAATACTTCCTTTTGTTTGTTTTAAACCTGCTGCTTATTCATTTAATTTGATGACCCCGAGCTTTTGTGTGATGAGTAAATACTGCATTTACTTTCTCCACACCAATTATGATTTTATAAACATCTATCATGTCTCCCCCCTTAGACACCTCTTTTCCAAGAGGAAAAGTCAGCCTTATTAAGCTCCCCTCACATGACAGCTTTTCCACATTCCTTATAATTTTAGTTGCACTTTTCTGTACCTTTTCCAGTTCCAATTATCTTTTTTAAGATGGAGTGACCAGATCTGCATGCAGTATTCAAGATGTGGGCATACCATGGATTGCGGTAGAGACATCTTATCATTCTCTTTCCTAATGACTCCCAATATTCTGTTTGCTTTTCTGGCTGCGGCTGCGCATTGCATGGGTGTGTTGAGAACACCGTCCACACAGACACAAAAATCTCTCGAGCAGTAGCAGGTAGCAGCTAATTTAGACTCCCACCCTTTGCTATGCAGAGCAGCTGGGATTATATTTTACCGTTGTCAACATTTGAATGTCACCTGGGCACCTGCTGGCACGTGGGCTCCATAACGAGACAGTGTTGGCACTGACCCTGGCAAGGTAAAGCTGTGCCCTCCAAGTGCTGGCAGTCAGGGCTCCCCAGGAAGGTGATAGCCAGGGGCTGCATGCTGGCAATGGCAGGTACTGCCCAGGGCCTTCTCCGCCCCCTGGCAGGCTGGATGAGGCCCCAACAGGTGACCATCCAGCAGTCCAACAGCTGGGCCATGTGAGCATTTCCTAATGCTCAGTGGTGCGCCGAGCCTGCAGAATAGAACCTAACACAGCTCTGCATCTCTTGCTATCAGGAGTCCTGCAGTCTGACCAGCAGGCAGTACCTGCACTTTGCAAAGGGGCTGACAGACTGGGAGGGCTCAGACAGGGACTGAAAGAATGATCCAGGTCTGGGAAACTGCCTGAGGGCAGGAACCTGACAGCCTTGGATCTATTTAGCCAAACACAGAGAAGGCTAGGATGACATGAGCCTGGGCTCTGGGTACTTATGTGGGGAGCAGCGGATGTCAGTCCAGCAGCCCACTGCAGAGCAAGATCAGGTGGCTGGAAACAAGTGGCCCAAATTCTGACCCCACTGAGGTCCTGGTGGCAGGAGGTGCCCCAAGCACACCCCAACTTCCATGGGGTCTTGTCAGTAATTTGGTCCTACCCCCCAGGACTCAGGGACATTCCCCTTTATAAAACAGTGAGTGTTAAATCTCCATTACACAGGTTCCCAGCCCCAGCCTTCTTGGGGCTCCTTGGAACCAAGGCTTCAGGTGCCCTCTGCGATGGAGCCTCATGTGAATCGTGCTCGGGTCCCCTCGTCTCCTTGTGAATCAGAACTCTGCCATGCTGGAGTCTGCCCCAGTCCACCTGGCTCTGCGCATACACTGCAGCCAGGCCCAGATGGTCCAAGCCCTGCTCCGCCTGGAACTGTCCCTGTGGGATCTCACAATGGATTCTCACAGTACTGGTGTGTGCTGTGAGCTCCTCGCGGCACAGCCAAACAGGACAAAAGCACTTGGGGAGGGGGCTCCGCCCCGTCCAGCCTCTCCCCTTACCCATGAAATCATCACTCCTGCTCTTGCAGGGTTCTGGAGAATTTCTCTGCACCCCGAAGGGCCATGCACCCCCACCTCCGCAGTCACAGCCATTCCCAGCTGGGCTGAAGTCAGGAGGGTTTATTAGGTCTCAGGAACACGGCACAGAAAGGTTTTGCTGGCAGGTGAATTAGAAGTTCCAGAAGCAACCACCTGGGCTCCCACCCCATCGACTCTCATGGGAGAGACTGACTGGCCTCTGTCCCCCCCCAGCCCCTACCAGACCCATGCCCTAGCTCTTCTAATCCCGTGGTTCCTTTCCAGCTGCTAGGTGACCACTCCTCCAATTTTCCCCTTCCCTAATCTATTACAACTGCTTGGGGCAGGAGTCGGGGTCCCAGCCAACTCCACCTACATGTGGCTGGGGAAGGCACATCCACCCACAGTGCTTTGTGCAATGATCATGCCCCCAGCTCCTGGGACTGACAGACATGAGTAGAACATGTAGGGAAACTGCTTCTAGCAAGCTGCCCCGACCCACCAGTCTCCCTTCTGGGTCGCCTATAATCCCGCTTGCAGCTAACTCCCCTGCCACCGCCGAGGAGTCACAGAACAGGCAACCGATGATTAACACGGCCCAGCTTGTCTTGAGCATTTGGTTCCTTGAAGGGGACATGTCAAGGACCAGTGGGTGGCCCCAGCCCCACTACCCCTTAAAGGGAACAGACCAACCTGTTTCAGTACTGAAGGAAGTAACTGTTGGAACAACTTGCTGCAAGATGGGGTGGATCCTCCCTCTCGAAGAACATCGAGGGATTGCTCCTGAGCTCAGTTCCAGGCTAGGGAATTTTGGGCAGGCTACATGGGGATGGGGGTGGAATCTGCCTGCAGTGCAGATGGTGCAGGGAGGCCTTTTGGATACAGCTGACAGAGCCCAGTCTGGTCTGGCTCCTTAGAGTACATTTCTGAGCTGTCCTATTGTGACCCTCCGGCCTGGGACAGCCACCTGAAAATGTCAAGATCAGGGTAGGCTGCAAAAGAGAGTAGATTCTCCTAGTACTGATGAGTGACACTGAAGTCAGGCTTCCCAATCAGTCACAAATGAACAATTCATCTGATCCCCCACACCAGCTATCAAGAAGCCACAACATAACATAAACTGCCCCCATTTCAGCCACTAGTTCCCATCCAGCCACTGGGTCTAGTAAAGAGATAAGTTACTTCGAACTCCATGCTCTTTACCAAAGGGTTCTCCTGGCCCAAAACAGCCAGCCACATTACCAGATCAATACACGTTTGGGTCTCACCAAAAATGCCAATCCTCCAATAACTCACTAAAGGTCTATTATACAAGGAAAGAAACTAACTATGAGAACTGTCAAAGGATTAAGGCAAATCACAGCCATCCAGTGATTTAAAAGTCCATGTACATCAAGTCCTTGGTAGCATTTGGAGTGTGCAGGCTTGTGTAGGTCCTCTAGTGTATCCCCCATATCTGGCTGAAAGCCGCATAGACTGAAAGACAAGAACGAGATGGTGCACCTGCCTTTTTATATTCGTGGCCCTTTTCCCTGCTGGCTGTGGGATTTTACAGAAACAAAATGGAGTCCAGAGTCACATGAGCAAATCCTGGTGACTCATCAGGTCTCTCCCTGCTGGGCCCATTGTACCCAAGAGTTTCCTTAACAGGCCCTTAAGCAGACAATTGCTGCAGGCACCCTGTCTGGGGTGTCTCCCAGAAGATATCTCAAACGTATTCATACCTTCTAATAAGATATGACACATACACATAAACCATACAATCATTCTTAGCAAGTTATAACCTTTCTGTTGGTACCTGACACAGCCTCACTCATGTGGGTTATTGTAATTTCAAAATATCAGTATGAAATATCATTAATGGTCCCGTGATCCAGCCAGCACCACAGCCACCTCCTTGGCCCAGTCCAGCCCCC
>ML686011.1:2139141-2151759 GCA_007922175.1 Pelusios castaneus
GAGACAGATCCCCGGGCCGGGCCGGGCCAGAGATAAATGGCTGGGCCGGGCCGGAGACAAATCCCCAGGCCGGAGACAGATCCCCGGGCCGGGCCAGAGACAAATCCCCGGGCCGGGGCGGAGACAAATCCCCGGGCCGGGGCGGAGACAAATCCCCGGGCCGGAGACAAACCCCCGGGGCAGACCCGGGGGGCTGGGGAACTGTGGGATAGAGACAAAGCCCATTGCTGGGCCGAAGTGAGAGAAGTCGCGCCCCGTGGTGACAGGCTCCTGTTTCACTTATAGCGGCGAAACACAAGCAGATCCGGCGCGGCGTGAAGGAAGTTCAGAAATTCATTAACAAGGGAGAGAAAGGGTAAGAATCCAGCAGCCTCGCTGCAGCCGCCCTCAGCCTCCCCCACGAGCTGGCCACTGAGCTGCTGCAGTGAGGAGCTAATGCTGGGACTGGCGCCAGGAGAACCACGGGTGCTCAGTTCTGCCAGCACAGGCCTTGGTACTTCTCCTTGGCACTACAGACAGGCTCTCCCATGGCTGCAGCACACCTTGCTGAGAGAGAGAGAGAGAGCTGTGCCATGGGCCCTGTGACGAGTCACCACCTCTCTTTGCTATTTCAGGATCGTAGTCCTTGCTGGAGATACACTGCCCATTGAAGTTTATTGCCACATCCCCATTATGTGTGAAGACAGGTCCCTGCCCTACGCTTACACCCCCTCCAAGTCGGTAAGGTTGGGGATGGGGTCTTAAGTGGAGGGAGACTCATGCTCTGTAGGCAGCCAGAGTGCAAGAAACATTTCAGCAGGGTAACAATTCAGGGCTTAAGTTCTTCCATCACCCTCCCCTTTTCCTTCTTTAATGCTAAGAACCTTTTGCCCCGAGCATAAAATTAAGATCTTTGCTGGCCCCGCAAGGCGAAAGGAACACAGATAAGATGTGCTTGCCCTCGCTACAGCCTACCCCTTTCAGCAGGGATCACCTGCAGTGATGTCACGCAGATGAAGGGCTGTTTGTTACCCAGCTTCAGAGGTGGGCCAGAGGCAGGGACACAGCCTGCCTCTGCTGTGGTTTGAGCTCCTTTGCCGTAGCTAGCACAGGGAGCTGCCCCATGGGAATACTTCACAGTGTGCACTAGGAGGCTGTCACCTTTGCTGCTAAAGCATCAAGTTTGCCTGGCTCCAGCAAGGCTGGGAGCTTAGCCACGAAGGACCAATGTTCTGGCCTCACCTGGCAGCTACTTTAAATTGTCCTAAGAACAGAACCAAAAAACCCCAGGGGACTCTCACAGAATGGTCTCATGCGGTGTCTCCGGGTGATGTCCATAAGACTTGTAGTAGGTACAGGCCCAGTACAAGGCCCTTAGCAGTTACAGGCCCAATATAAGGCCTCTAGCCTGAACCAAAGTAATGTCAAGACATTTCTAAACCAAGGCACGCCAGGAAAGTTGGCAAGAAAAGGATAAATGTTATGGGAACATAGCTAAGCACATTATGAGAAACCAGGTACCAAGGCGCCCTGGAACATTCCTTAAATAAGGGAGGACAGGGACATGATGGATAATGGAAACCAACATGAACAAAGTAATAGGCGGCACCTAACCACATTAAGGGGTCGAACCTTGATACGTCAGAAACATTGCGAAAGTTTCATTTAAGTGTATAAAAATGTGTTTCTGGGTGTGTTAGGGGTCTGGCCTAGGGGGCAGTGGAAAATTCCGCCACTAACTGAGCCGAGTCCATTGTCCTAGGGTCAGTATCCGCAGTGTGCCTCTGGACGAGTCTTAGAGCACTCCAGGGGAACTGCTACTGTATTTACCGTGACAATAAACCTGGTCGATGTGCCTTTGTACCTTACTGGACTCTGGTCATTGGGGGTTCTTTTCGGGCCTGCTGTGTCAGCTATCTGCAGGAGCTGGGGCAGCCCTTAGAGGGAACACACGCACGCAGCCAAGTGATACTAACATTGGAGAGAGCAGAGCACCACACCGGGAGCCTCTGACAACAAGACTTACCTGATTCTTTCCTAGCAAGACACTGTTGCTGCTGTGAAGTCTTGCTATCCTCCTTGCACAGCACAGTACAACTGGGCCCCATACGGCCGGGCAGCTGGGTCTTCCTGGCTCAGAAAGAACAGGCTGGAGAAGATTAATTCCCAGCGGGGGCCATGTGATCCCTACCAGGCAAAGAATGCCATTTTTGCACCACACACCATCTGGGTGTGTATGTCTGGGGTCCCAGGAAGAAAAATTAAAATAGGGTTGTCCTGCAGAAAGTTGTGGGACACTTGCTCTAACTATCAGGGGAAGGGTGGGATGCTCAGATTTCAGGGGGCTGCTTACAGTTTGGTTCAGCCATGGGGGTGGGGGTTGTCATTGTAGGGGTAGGGGAGTAGTACTGACTCCCGTGGGGGGGGGGGGGGGGCTGCCTGCTGCTAGAGATCACTGGAAGCTTTCCTGGGCATCTAACCGTAATATCCCGCTTCTCTCTAGGATCTGGGAGCAGCTGGAGGCTCAAAGCGCCCAACCTGTGTAATAATGATCAAGCCCCATGAGGAGTACCAGGAGGCATATGAGGACTGTCGGGAGGAAGTTGTTTCCCTTCCTGTCCCCCTGTGAAGGACACCGGAGAGCCGGCTCTGCCTGCTACAGCATTCACACAACTTCCTGGAGTCAGGACTTCAGAAAGGACATGGGAGCTGGTGCTGCAGCTGCTTGCTGGGTGCTCTATGTAATGAGAGAGGGTGGGGGGGGACTCTGGGCTTTTTACTTTCAACCAAAAAATATGGTCTGAAATAATTGAGTAGCAACTGCTGAGTGTGGGGCCAGCTGGTAACTAATCTCCCCTTGAAGGGAGGGGGAGACCCGGCTTTCTCCCAGGCTCATATTTCTCTTGGGGGAGAGCCCATGGACAGCATAAGCAGCTCTGTTTTGGATGCTAGCAGTGGATGAAATAAATGTATTGTGTATAGTTCATCAAGAGCTGTTTGCTGAGGCTTTAGCAGAGCAAGGTAGCTGATACCTGGACCCTCCTGCCTTCTAGGCTACATTATGAGCACAGAGCAAGCTCTGGCCATAGGCTGAAGGGTGGATAAGGGAAAGTGGGAGGAGGAACAGGGCTGACTATAGGGAAATGGCAGTGACAGCAAAAAACACTTCTAAGTGGAGGGTGTTGTAGATGACAAACGAGACCAGCAGGGGAGGGTGGTTCCCCTTTCAATCCTGCCCCGCCACAGTTCAATGGGAACTACAGTGTTGGGTCTTGGGCCTGAAGGAGGAAGCAAAGTAGAGCTTGGGGTAAATGAATAGCAGGCAGACGTGCCTGGCTCCTGCAACAGGTGACCCCAAACATGATGAAGAGGTGGCCATGTCTCTGCATTATCCATGTCAACCTGCTTCTTGTGTCCCAGTGGAGGGCCGGGCAGGGGGGGTGGAAGGTGGATTCTTATTACAAATAGCGTATGGGGCCAGTCTCCACAGCCCTTGGCTTTTGTGCTCTGCCCAGCCTGGTGGGCGGTGACAGGATACTCTCCCCCTGATAGAGAGCTGGCCCCAGCATCTGATGACTGCCAGTGCGGGTCTCAGAGACAGTCAGCCAGCCATGATGGGCTTCTGTACCATGCCCCCATCAATTCTCGCCAGTACAAAAACCCCTTTCTGCCATCCCCAGATGTGTACCCAAACCCGAACAGGGCATGCCCTAGAGTCCCCATTGTGTGGAGAGGGCAGTACATCTGTCACGCTTAGGGCAGCTAACCCTCAGTGAAGATGCGGCTGAGTCAACCGATCTACTGTGGCTGGGGAGATAAATTACACTTTCCATCACTGGAGGGAATGTCTACACTGCAGTGTACACGTGCCCTTTAAACTGACACCACTCTGCTCATCAGTCACCGTGTGAGGGAAGACCAGGGTGATGTAGTGTTACAAGGGCTGCTACAGCACCTGGACAACTGCAAGTAACTCCCAGCAGCCCTAAGACTCAGTGGCAATGCTCAGTGTGCCTGGATGCAGAGGAAGGCCCCAGGCAAACTAGCAAAAGACTGCTCTGTTCTTAGCCATGGCAGGCACAGAAACCCTTGCTGTACACAATACGTATCAGGCAGCTAGTGTGGGAGAGAGGAAAGTTTGCATAAGCAATGGAAGTGTGGCCCTGGAAACCGTGTTACTTTTGAAAGACATTCAGGGTAAGAACACAGCCTAGGGAAACCAACAGAGGACTTCATCACAGGACTTTAATTTGACATTAGGCTTTGGGCTAAGATATCTTAAAAGACGCTCAAAGACCAGACAGTCCCAGATTGTAACCAAAGAAGTCTGTGACTGATTACTAAGGGTGATGGCCCTAGCACTAGAAAAGGCGATGTGTATGTACCAAGCAGTAGACATTAAGATCAGTCAGGGACAGAAAAATTAGAGGGAAATATCAGAGATTTGCTAACCAGCCTGGGTGTAGGAAATGCCCAGCACTCAGGCAATTATTCTGGCTTCAGTGCTGCAGGTTTTTGACCCATTAAGAGATCTCTCCAGAGATGCTCCAAAAGGAGAGCTGGGAGGAGCTGTACTAATACAGTTTCAGGGAACTGATTGGTTGCCAGTCTTGTATGCATCAAGGGCTGACAGCTGCAGAGATGCTGTACACCTAAATGGAAAAAGAGGCGCTAGGTCTGGCATATGGACGTGCAAGACGTCCCTGCGTTCTTTACAGCGACAGCTTCAAAGCAGAAAGCGCACAGACCACTGACTGCAGTACACATAGAGAGGCTTGGCAAAGCCTCGCCATGGAGCCCAGAGACTGAGCAGGACTGAGTAACAGTCTTCAAACATGTTATGGGCTGCAGTAAACTGGATGGTGGGCTACTGTTCTCCACACCCACTGGAGGTAGGCCCACAAATAACCACCTTCATCTCCAGGAAGGCAGATTAGGGTTAGGCACCAGGAAAAGCTTGCTATTTACAAGTGTAATTAAGTTCTAGACCAGGCTTCCAAAGGAGACCTAGAAACCCCTCCTTGGAGGTTTTTACTAACAGGATGCAGAAAACTCCCAGGGATGGTCTAGGGGTTACTTGCTCTTGTCTCAGCGCACAGAACTGGACTTCTTAAGGTCCCCGCCCTGTCTATGATTCTGTGAAACACTCAAGTACCAGATATGAGACAAAACTAACGGCTGAGTAAGGAGTCTGAAAGTGAGGAAAAGACATCCACAGTCAAAAACGAACACTTGGTGAGAATTTGGCAAGATGGGCAATGGTCACTCAGCCACGGTGATCAGACGCATCACCTTCGTCAGACTCGGGCACCACAGAGAAAGGCAGAGGAATTGTACCAAGGAATTGTAAGCATCTACTCAAGATCCCTGGCTGAGACCAGTGAAGTGAGAGCAGACATACAAGGTGAAAACAATTCACAAACTGAGCAGGACTTGCCCAATGAGAGTCTGCAGATGGGGAAGATTCTGAAGTGCCCTCAGGAACTGATGGAGTCAGCCACAGGATGGGTGGTTAAATCAGTTGTTGGCTTTGTTACAGGTTGTTGGGTTAGTTTAAGGGTGTTTTAGTTCAGTGAAGGCCGGGATCTAACACAAGGAACACGTGCCATAGAATAAATTCTCTCGGAACCTGTGCACTTCATTCTGTCCTTGGTTTCCCCCATGATACTGCTGGCTGGGGCAGACCAAAAGGAGCCAGGACAGGACAGTCCCACCCCAGGCTGCAGCTGCACACAGCAAAAAAAGGTCATTATTGTACTTGGTTCTGTTTAGAATAAAGGGTTTATGTTGGCACTGGTCTGCTTGTCTTAAAGCTACTACACCACCCAGGCTGAGTGTCCTGTAGCCCACATGTACCCCTTCCCATTCTGTCTCCTTAACCCCATCTACATGGGCCCACCTCACCCCCCTGTTTTCCCATCTAACAGCATCTCTGTCCCTTAACTGCTTCTCCTTCTGTGCCCTATTTCACAGACTGATGCAGAGCAAGTGGGAGACAAGTCTCAGTCCCTATGCGCCTCTACAGCTGCAACCCCCACACTGGAAACCTGCCCCTCTGCTGGTGGTGGTTGGGGGAGGGTTGTCACCTTGACCCCAAGCTGGCAAGGATCTGCCCTCCCTTCTCCAGGATAAACCTGACACGCCACCGTCCCTGTGGGCGGAGAGTTGCCTGCTGCTCAGGGAACTCAGACAGCAAGGGGAAAAGCTCCCCGACGTCACCATCTGGCATTTATAAAATGGCTCCAGCTTTAATATTTACAATGCAGAAAAGATCAGGAAATACCCACGGGACTGTACAGTACAGCCACTGCCCACCAGAGGGCTAGAAAATGGCAGGAGCCATTACACGAGGCCAAGAGGGGCTCTGCCAATTACCAGCAGAATGACAGCTCCACAGCTCTCCAGCCAGCCTGTGCAGGGCAGCCAGACCAAGGGGAGAGCAAACAGAGGCAGCATGACCTCCTGTGGTGCATTGCAGCAAGACAGGTTGCTCAAGCAGCTTACACTGTGCTCCTTCTCTGCCCTGCCCAACCCATCAGCTCCTTTCTCAGACAGGTCTCTGGGCTCACAGGCCATCGCTTTGAACCTTGGCCCAGATCAGCAAATGGGAGGGACCCCAATAGGGCTGCAGTGGACAGAGCCGCTCTCAGATCCGCATCCTACCAGGCAGTCCAAGGCCGGCCATGGACAAAGACACCAGCCCGTCTCACTATGAGCTGGGTCAGGCTACCTGTTGCCACGGCCCTTCCAGCCACACCAGCGTCAGAAGATGATGCGCTTCCCATCAGCTGGGTTCTGTTCCATAGGACAGTAGGGACACTTCAGCCTGCGGAGAGGTCCAGAGAGAAAGGCATCAAGAGGGAAGGCCAGGGACCACTGAAAATGTGGCAGTGCCCTGGGGCATGGCAGGGAGCACAGCCCACAGCTGGCCCAACGCAGCAGAGAAATGCCCAGGCAGGCACAGTCCAGTCCCCTGGGAAGAATGGTGACGGACAGTCCATGGGAGCCAGGGCACTGCTGCCTGTGCCCCATACTGCCCCACAGCCACAGCTCCAAGCCTGCTCAGGACAAAGCCCCAACGACCTGGCACACTGCAGGAGTCACGGAGAGGCCTCAGGAAAGCCATCTGGCACAATTCAGCAGTCCCAGCGAAGAAACCTGGCAGTGCAGGGCACAGCCAAGGGCAGAGCACACCCCGGACTGCACAGGCACAAAGACCCCACTGAAAGATGCCAGGGGAGACCCAGCCTGTGGGGCAGGATCCAAGAAGCAACCATGGCAGGAGGCAAAACTCACTTCCCCCCATTGATGAGTTTGTTGAGTGCATCCCGGGAGATGACATGCCCGCAGACAAGTTTGATGGGTGGGTTGGAGTCAGTTGTCTGCTGGCGAAGGATGGGGCAGGCAAACACAGAGTGGTACCAGCACTTCATGCCCAGCTCAATTTCAATCTGCCGGAAGAATACAGGGAGTCAGCCAGGCCCCCGCCCCGCCCCGCCGGATGGGCACTTACAGGCAGCTCATCCTTGTGACTCCAGACACCCGTGCCCTGCCCCGCCCCGCCCCGCCCCGCCCCGCCGGATGGGCACTTACAGGCAGCTCATCCTTGTGACTCCAGACACTCGTGCACTGTCTCTGCTCGATCACTGCCTTGATGTTCATCAGCACGGGCAGAGCCACACAGCCAGATGCGAAGCTGCACGAGAAGGAGGGTCTCAGCACTGCAGGGTCCTGCTCATGGTGGGCCCTGCAGCCCCTGGCCTGGATTTACCTGACACTGAGCGGAGATTCCACTGAGAGCCCCAACAGGGCACAGGCATCACGGGTGAAGGTCTCGCAGATCTCTGTCCAGTGCCGCGCATCCAGCAGTTGGCAGTACGGGGAGTTCGCGATGCCCAGAGGCAGGTACGCCAGGCTGCCCATCATGACCTGGATCTCTGAACACCACAGCATCCACGTTTGCCCCAGGAAGCAGCAGAGCCCCAGCCCTGCACACCCCCCCCCCCTGCCAACTCCTGGCTGGGACGAGTGATGGGGCACTGTAGCACGGGAATGGAACTTCCCACCAGCTCACAAACCTGCCCTAGACCACCCCAGGCCATGGTAGGCAGGACCCCCGTCCCCAGCACAGCCTCACCTCTCTGGTGCAGGCAGGCAAAGGGCTGGAAGTGGCGAGCGTAGCTTAAGGCCTCCAGCTGCTTGTCGGGGCCACATGCCAGGAGCCGGATGAAATGGAGCTGATGCAGCTTGAATTCCAGGGAGCTGTTCAGCTCCAGCAGACGCTGCCTGTTTGATATGGCCCAGCTGGGAAGGACAGAACAGGGGGATGCTAAGTCCTGCCATCCTCAGGAGGGGAAGCCAGGACAGATGCCCAATAAGACAAGGGGAGGGTTTATTCTCATTTCTGGACATTCTTTTGTCAGAAATGCCCCTGGGCTGGCCGGCCTCCAAGGCTCCTTTCACTCAGCATCTTGGAATCCAAGGACTGCTCAGGTAGTGCTCGAGTCAGCCAGAGTGAAAGAAAGGAACGTAAGTGGCTCATGGGCAAGATGGCCCGTGCAGAGAGCAGTGCCCCAGGCAGGCTGGTTGAGGATGGAAAGGTGCACAGTGCTTGTAGGCCTCAGCTCAACTGGGATGCAAGGCACTAGGATCATGCTCTAGCAGACAGGACAAGTTTGACTCTGCAGAAAAGGACCTGAGGGTCACAGTGGACAAGCTGGATATGAGTCAGCAGTGAGCCCTTGTTGCCACGAAGGCTAATGGGCTGGATTAGTAGGAGCATTGCCAGCAGATGGAGGGAAGCGATTATTCCCCTCTATTCAACACTGGAGTATTGTCTAGTTTGGGGGGCCCACTACAGGAAAGATGTGGACAAACTGGAGGGCAACAAAAATGATTAGGGGCTGGAGCACATGACTTACAAGGAGATGTGAGGAAACTGGATGTATTTAGTCTGCAGAAGAGAAGAATGGGGGGATTTCATAGCAGCCTTTACCTACGGGACAGAGAGCTCCAGGGAGGATGGAGCTAGGCTGTCCTCAGGGTGGCAGATGATAGAACTAGGAGCCATGGTCTCAAGCTGTAGTAGGGGATGGTTAGGTTGAACTATTTCCCTAGGAAGGTGAAGACTGGGCTGTGTTACCTAGGGAGGGGGTGGAATCTCCATCCCTAGAGGTTTATAAGGCCCAGCTTGACAAAGCTCTGGCTGGGGTGGTTTAGTCAGGGCTGGTCCTGCTTTGAGCAGGGAGTTGGACTAGATCCCTCCTGAGGACCCTTCCAGCCCTGACCTTCTAGGATTCTATCATGGCAGGTGGGGTCCACCAGGCTCTCCCTTGACCAGCCAAAGTACAAGCACCTCAAGCTAGACTCAGTGGATGAGTCAAGCAGAAGTGGGGAGTACTTTCAGTAAGGGTGGGGAGGCTGCGGCCAAGGAGGGATGAGTTTTCAACTGTCCAGCCAGCAGAGCTCACTGCTCCCATTGAAGGGGTTCTTACTCCAGAGCTGGCCACAGGTCCTGCTTGTGCAGCGCTTCCAGGATCCGGTTCAGCTCCAGGAATGGCTGCTTGAAGTCCAAGTCCATGTTCAGGGTGGACTCCTGTGGAAAAGACCTGGGGTCACATCCTCTGGAGAGGAGGGGATGGGGCTGTACTGCAAAGCAATGACAGGAGAGGCTCTGCTAGCCAGATGGACGTGATGAAGGGAACAACAGAGCAGGTGCTTGCAATACAGTGCCTGCAGAGCTGATCAGTGCCTCCATTTCTTCTGACACCAACGGGCCTGGGTTGGCAAGAAGGAGCTGCTGGCCTAAAGCCAACTTCCCCACTAGCTAATGCTGAGCAAGACCCACGCCCAATGCCCCCCTAATGCTCCTGCAGAACCTTCCACAGAGAGGACACAGCCCTTGGGACCCAGTACCTGGGACAGCTCCTCGGCCACACTCAGCATGCCCTGCTGGTACAGGTGCTCCACTATGGCCAGCTGCAGAGTCTCTTGCTGCTGCTGCTCCCGGGACTCCCAGGCTGAATCAGAGACCACACTGCAGAGCTCAGCATCAAAGTTCTGGGAGACAAAGGAGAGGAGTCAGTGGCAGCACACCGCCCTTCATCTCCTGGCCTGATCACAGGCACCTGCAACAACCCCACCTCACTGCAGCCACCTGCACAGCCAGCCCCCATCCCACCCAAACAGCTGCATCCCCACACTGAGCTGCCCTCCACCAGCTGGCTAGGATCGCAGACCCCAGGCCGAATGGCTTATTTCTGGGTGGGTGCTGGGAACCAATGGTAGAGCATAAGCTCACTAGGGGAAAGGATACATCAGCACAGGATCCTGACGGCAGCCTCTGGGTGCTACTGCAGGACACATAACAGAAATGAACACTCAGGAGCAGGCGCCACGCAGGACCACAGAAACACCAATACCATGAGAACTGGCTCCCACAATGATGACATTGTGCAGCAGCAGGTGAGGGAGGCCTTGGGGGACATCTCTCTATGCCCCAGCCTGCAGAGAGCCAAAGAACCAATGGGAGCAAAAGCCAGCACCAGGCAGGGATTGCCCCCTGGGGTCCCAGGCCCCACCCTGAATTCTTAGAGAAAGGGGTTACTCACCCTATCGATGGCTTTGCCCACCCTGGAGACACTGCTGTGAATATCTTTATGATCCGAGGCCAGTTTCTGCACTGTGTCCTTGATCTTCCGACAGCACTGAGCCATCACCAGAGAGAGCGTGGCAGAGAGTGGTGCCCCCTGCAGAGCTGCAGCAAAGAGGATCTTCAGACCTAGGGACTAGCCGGGAGCTGGTTCTAGGAAGTGCAAGTCCCTGACTTTCGGCACTGAGCTACATCTGCTGAACACTGGGCCATGCACCACAGCTGCCCCTAACCTTGCCAGGACAAGGAACCTCTGAGCTAAGCTTCCATGCAACTTCTCTTTAACTATATGTTCTGTAATCCACCACAGAGCTTGGGCAACTGCTCCCCACTGGGGTCAGGAGCAGTCTGAGCTTCCAGGGGACTAGACACTGTACAACTGAATGGGAACAATTGGAAATGGCTGGTGTGGCTGAGGACTTTGACCAGTGCTGGTCTACACTCAGAGGAATAACCTCAGAAATATTCAATATCACCTTCTGCAGACATATGGCTCACATCTTGCCTGACAGCTGCACATACCCTGACAGAGAGCTTTGCCAGAATTTCATCCTCCAAGAGCAAGAAGCAACCCCCACAATAGCCTACACAATCTACCCAGCCAGAAGGGACTGTATGCTCAGCAGATGAAAATGTAGCTCAGTCTCCATCCATTGATCTGCCAGCAGCGACCCACCCTGACTGGCCCTGGGCTCTGAGTTTGGGAGCAGGACTGGCCCATGGAGGAGCACGGTGCCGCCCCACCATGTCAAGCTGGCGCACTGGGTGGTACCTGCACTGCCGAGCTCCTGGCGCAGTTGGCTCACATAACAGAGCAGCTCCTCCAGGCTCTGCTCACAATGCTGCCCATAGCTAAGGAACTTCTGCAGCACTTTGTCCAGCTCTCGCTCCACACAGGCGCATTGCTCCATCAACCAGACCGAACCTGCAGAGAGGGCACCAGACGGACTCACTGCATCTGAGGCTGGAACCAACTCTTTCCCTTTGATGCCCCGAGTGCAAAGTGCCTGCACCCGCCTCTCGCCCTGGGGCGGGGAGGGGGGGCGCAAAAGACTCTTGGGAGCGAGTCTCGAGCAGAGCGTGACTCTGTTGTTATGGAGCCCTGACCACTGGGCTGGGGCACAGCAGCTACCCAGGACCGGTCCAGCTGAGGCCCTCGCAGGGGCAGACGGGAGAGTAGAGCAAGGCCAGCTCAGCACAGAGGAGCAGAGCCTGTTGTGGGGGCAGGACGCTGTAGACCAACACTGCTGCCTAGGGCCACCTGGATCACCAGACCATGGGGGTCGGCGCTGACTGCGGGGCAGCGCGCAGCAGAGACCCAGCGCCTCCACGGCCCCCCCGCCCACAGACCCCCCCGCCCCACAGCAGCACGGCCTCCCGCCCATAGACCCCCCGCCCCACGGCGGCACGGGACCCCCGCCCATAGACCCTCCCCCGCCGGTACAGCCCGCTCGGCTTACCCGGCTCCAGCCAGCTTCCAGCCCGGCGGTGACGCTTCCGGTAGCTCAGCTGGCGAGTCCCCGGAGCCGGACTGTGCCACCGCGCGGGGGGATCCCCCTTCGGGAGACGAGTAGTGGTAGGTTCCTACGGCAACGCGACGTGGGAGGGGACTGGACTTGCCCATTGCCGCGGGAGAGGAAGGGATACCCGATCAAGCTCTGTTCGGCTCAGTAGTCCCAGGTCTGTCAAGCTTGGTATCGCCCGTCGGCAGTGGGGACAAACCATCCACTCCGGGGGAGAGGAGCCGCTGGAATGTACCATTTCCCCTCTCTGTGTGGGGCTTGCTTATGTCTCGCCCTGCGGCGGCAGCTCTGTCCTGCCGGAGGCGGGGCCGTGCCTGAGGGGGCCGGAGAAAAGGCCTGGGGGTCGGGATGGGGTTAGCACGGACCGGAGCTTCCGGTGGCTGGACCAGACCGTTATTATCGTCGTCTCTGCGCCCCACAGCGCTCACTGCACCCCCTTCCCCATCCACAGCGCTCACTGCACCC
>ML686011.1:2151769-2236129 GCA_007922175.1 Pelusios castaneus
GCGCTCACTGCACCCCCTTCCCCATCCACAGCGCTCACTGCACCCCCGACCCTCATTGCACTCCCCACTCAGCGCTCACTGCACCCCCCATCCTCATTGCACCCCCACCCTCATTGCACCCCCCTCCCCATCCACAGCGCTCATTGCACTCCCCCACCCCACAGCGCTCACTGCACACACCCCCAAACATGGGGCTCACTGCAGCCCCCCCACCCTACAGCGCTCACTGCACCCCCATCCATAGGGCTCACTGCAGCCCCCCAGCACTCACTGCAGCCCCCCACAGTGCTCACTGCAGTTCCCAACCCCACGATGCGCACTACAGCCCCCCCAACCACACAGCGCTCACTGCACCCCCACTGTGTTCACTGCAGCCCCCTGCTCAGGCCCTGCAGCCCTGGAGCTGCAGCTCACTCCCTGGCTCCATCCCCATGGCAGACCTTGGCAGGGTGCAATCAGAACACAGAGCGTTTAGGCTGAATACCAGGGAGACCCTCCTGCTGCATTGGACCAGAGCTACGTTCTGCTCATTTGGCTCTTCCTAGTACAGTAAGCAGAGAGCACTTGCTAGGCTGGGTTAGAAAGATTCCTCAAGGTCCCTTTCGTTCAGCGAGGGAACAAATTCTCCAGGAGCTGCAAGCTTGGATCAGAGCAAGATGGGGGCAGTATGGTGGAATTTAGTGGAGGAAAGGCTGCAGGATCCTGAGGGCCCCTAGGGTTCCAACCACAGGTGATTGGATCTGCAGCACTTTTGGAGAAGGCCCCAGGGCCCAGCACTGACAGCTACACCAGCTGGCCGGATCTCCCAGAGAGGATGAATCAATGGGATGGAATTCAGGAAACTGGTTGAGCCACCAAGCCAGTAATCTAAACACTCGCTTCTTCCTGCGACGCCTTGACTCTGCCCTGTGGCAGCTGCGGCAGGAGCTTGGTTTCTGGCTTCCCTGCCAAGTTTTGGTGCCGCCCTCTCCTGGGTCCCACCTCACCTCCCCATGGCTCTAATTGCTGGGTGTAAACCTGCTGCAAGGAAAAGAGCCTGGCGCCACAGCGTCCTGGCCTGATGTGGGCATCAGGAAACAAATGTGATTTCAGCAACCCGCTGGACCAGAATGATAAATCTGCAGCAGATCTTGGGCTCCTGCCCCTGCCCCTCAGCATTCCAGGGACAGCTGTCAAACCCGTTTGCTAGCAGCTGGTAGTTCTGCACACAGCTCACTGAGCTGCAGGGCCAAACAGTGGATAGCAGGTGCCAGGCACTAGTGACACAAGCCAGTGATTCAAAGGGAGCCAAGGGCAGTAGAGCTGGAATTTCAGTTCCAGGCAGAGTCAAGAGGGTGCTGCCCAGAACCCAGAGACCCTGCCAGCCCAGCAGGGCTAAGCAGCTCCACTTGAGGAAGCCAATTCCATTAATTGCCACCCCTCAGCTCACCTACAGCTGGGCGGGCGAGTGGACCTGCACAGGGACTGCTTGCATCCAGCCTGAGAGAGGAGCACGTCACTGCCAGCCCAAGGGGAGCCAACGCCCCACCAGGAATGCGACCAGTGGGGCAAGCAGCAACTCCTGTAGGTGATGGCCAGCCCTGCTGGTGGTACTGGGTAGCTGGGGCCAAGCCCAGCGGAGCCCTGTCTGCATCACTACCGGAAACAACAGGGTGTGTGGTGGGAGGTGATGCCTTAGCGGCAGTGAGGGATTCCCGGGTGCTGGAGCCCGCCACAATCACTCTTGGGCTCTGGACTGGTGACTGGCCTCCCACTGCAGCTGTGGAGGAGTGAGAAAGACGGCCCGTGGCCTCACTGCTGCCCAGCCCCAGCTCTCCTGCCCACTGGACAGCCACAAACGGAGCTCTGGCTGTGGCAACTTCCTGGGCTGCAGAGCAAATACCAGCATCACTGCTGCTGTGTATGGCCAGCTAGGAGGCCTGGAATGCACCCACACCAGCTCCCCATCAGCACTCAGGGACAGGGCCACCCCCATGGAGGGCGAGGAAGAAGAAATCACAGGAGCCAGGAGAATCAATTCATATTTATTCCAGGGGCTGAGCAGAGCCTTACCAGGCCTGGACCTTCATATCCAGCACCTGGCCAATGACAGGCAGCCAGACACCCTCCCCACCCCCCACCGCCCAGCTCCACACCCACCCACAGCCCCCTCATGGGGAAGGAAGGCTCTGCTGTCTGGGGTGCTGCAGTTGAGCAGGGGGACAAGCTCTCAACCACTGTTCTCCCATGGGCTCTTGCCCTGCATGGGCAGGTCCCTGTTCTGGGCTAGCAGGAGAAAAGATTTCTTCATCCATCTCATCTCCCTAGGTATGTACCATTGCCTCCCAGTGACACTTCACACTGAGACATCACTGGGCCAGAACGGGGGACGATGGGAGGACTGCGTGACTGTGCATGCTCTCTGGCAGGCAGGCTGCTTTCCACCTCTCTGGATACCCTCAGCACCTCTCCATCTCAGAAGCAACCTGAGAAGCCCCGGTGCAGAGGCCAGAGCCGTGGAGTGCCATGCAGAGCCCACTAGCCACTCCTCTTGTTGCACAGTCTCCAGCAGAGCCGGGGTTAGCCCCAGCACCAGCAGGAAGCGACTCTGCAGCATCGGTGTTTCATGTGTCCCAGGCCTCATGCCCCAAGGCTGTGGGCACCCAGCACAGATGCAGCAGGGCAGCTTTCCTCTCCTTGCAACTTCCCACTGGGCCAATGGATGGTGGATCCTCAGCATGGAGAGCACAAAGCAACAGAGGGCAGGCACACAGTTGCAACAGCATCAGGAGAGGAAGCTGGACACCCCCCCAGCAGGGCCAGAGCCCTCGTGGGCGCAGGAAGCAGCTGGGGATGCGGGAGGAGAAACAGGAAATCCCACATGATGCTGGGCTTCTGTTTGCCAGACAGGAAGAATCACGGTTCAAACTCGCCCCACCAAAGGCAGCTATTGGAGCCCAGGCCCCTGCTCCTGCATTTCCCCCTGGGATGGGCCTGCAGTGCTCACAACATCAGCAGTCTGAGATGGAGAAGCCCTCTTGGCTCAGCCACTCACCTCACGATGCAGCTCTGGCCCCATGGCAAGATTCCCAGCCCAAGCTGCTGGCTTCTCACTCAGATTTTTGAAGACTCAGCTCTCTCAATCCAGGGTGAGTCTGTGTCAGCGTCCCTGGAGTCAGCCCGCAGCTGCCGTAGCTCTCTTTCCAGAGCCTGGCTCCGGTGGTACATTTCCATGTAGCTTGCCTGGATCTCCCTTTGGTAGCGCAGCACTTTCTCCTTCTCTTCTTGCCAGGTTTTCCGCTCCAGCTCAAAGTTCGCAGCCTGCAGCTGGCCCTGGTGTCGCTCCCGCAGCAGCTCTGCCCATAGCCACTCCACCTGCCTTTCCAGGGGCTCTGCTCTCTCGCCGTGAAGACCCCAACACTTAGAGTCATCTGTTTCACAGCCAGAGAAGTCCTGGCAGACTGGCATGGGAGTATCCCCTGGAGGAAGGGAGGAGCTGGGTTCTGCTGGGTCCTGGAAGCACTCCCCCAACTGAGCCAGCTGTAAGTCTTTGGCTTGCACCTCTGCCTGGGCCTCCCGCAGCTGAGTCTTCAAGCTGAAGATCTCACTGAGTTTCTGGGCCACCTCTTCCTGGGAGTCTCGAAGCTGTTGCTTGAGCAGTGAGATCTCAGCTGCCTTCTGACAAACCTGCAAAAGAACCACACAAGGAGTGGGCAGGGACAGAGTGAGAAATGGGGGGGTGGTTAGAGTCCTTGGGTGGGACACCCCCATTCAATCCCAACCCAGGAAGGGGCACAGAGCACTGAAGGTCCTGATGTCTTCAACCTGCCCTGTAGCAAGGCAGTGCTCCTGGGATTCCCACAGGCTTTGCAGGGTGTGACGAATCAGAAGGGATGGGTCAGTGGGGTTCCACTAGGCTCTGGCTCTACAGCCTTGGTTCCAGAGCTGGACTGTCAGTGATTTCGCCATTTTCTACCTCGTCCAGAGCCAAAGTGTCTCCACAAGGGACTGGCAGCCTGGGCCCAAGTTGGGACTGAGGGGCACTGGCTTAGTTGTCGGGGGCAGAGGGGTGGAGGAGAGCTGCAGGGCTCCCCTTTACTCACCTCCCACTTGGTCTCCTCCAGGTTGGGGCTGATACGTTCACAATGCTGCTGCCGTCGCTTAGGCTCCACACACTGGCCCTGGTGCAGGCTCAGCTCCTCCTGCAGCCGCTTCTTTTCCTGCTGCGCTTTGTAGAGCTGCAGCTGCAGTGCCCGCTGGCTGCGCTGGGCTTGCTGCATCACCTGCTGCAGCTTGGCAAAGTGCATCTGCTTCAGTTCCTCCAGCTCCTCCAGCCACAGACGCTGCTTGTCCTCGAAAACCTGCTGGACCAAAGAAGAATGGGGGAGGTCCAGGTCTCAGCTCCAGGCAGCCCAGCCCATCCAGAGCTCAAAGACCCCATCTTCCCTGTGACAGGTCTAAAGGGTCGCTTCACTCCTTGCAAGCCCTGGGGACTCAAAGGCAGCACTGGTCCTATGGTACTGGGAAGAGAAGCACTAACTCCGAGAGCAGTCAAGAGGGGTCAGCTGGGACAGCAGGGGTCACATCTCTGCACTGGACCATTTTCAGCATGCTAAGAGGTCTGGAACATTAGCCCTGACTAAATCATACCACATTCACGGAGAACAGACAGCCTGGGCCACCCAGGCCTCTGCCAACCTCCACCATCCCTTGGGGCACGTAGGAAAAGGTGCCTTGTGCATGGAGATTTCCCAGTCCAATCTTGCTGGAGCAAGCCAGATGCTCTGGCACTGGGAGCAGCAGAGCTCAGGGTCCCCATGACCCAAGAAGTCACTGGATTCTGGAGGTGAGCATGCCCTTTCCCCATCCCTGCTCCGCTTGCACCAGATCCCATGACGCCAGCACAATCAGAGCACACAGACACCAGCGTGCACAGGGGCACTAGCATCTCTGCTCCAGAGGCTTTGGGATGGGGGTGGGAACTGCACCCTCAGGCCAGCCCCATCTGCACTCACCTGTGTGAAAGGGTCTTCTGTCTCGCTGAGGCTCCTCTTCAGCTGCCGCAGCTCCCCACTCCTCTCCTGCAGCCGGTCCTCCAGCTGCTTCACCACATCCTCCAGGGAGAAGGTGAACTCATAGGGTGGCGGGGGTTCACCAGGGCTCTGCAGCCGGCTCAACATGGCCAGGCTCTTGCAGGACAGAGGCGCTTTCTCTACTGCCAGGGGGTCTCTGGGGCCCCGGGAGCCCCGGTCCAGGGAGCCCCCAATGTGGTTGATGTGGCCCATGGAGGCACTGAACTGGGCCTGGGTGGGCTTGAAGTGGGGAGGGTAGGACGGGAAGCTCTGGACAGAGTTGTGGCTGGAGTCAGAGGTCTCGTCTAAGCTGACTGTGTGCAGCAGGTGGGTGTGCAGGGCGCCGTGCTGGGAGGAGGCAGTGGGGCTGGTGCTGCTCTGCGCCAGGAGGGTGTGCAGGCTCCCATTGCTCTTCGACAACTTTTGCCCCTTGGAGGAGGCCAGGCCTTTCCCAGCCACGGCCCTGAAGGCTGATGGCCGGATTCGACACTGAAAGACAGGCAGCAAGGGTCAATCAGGTCTCAGCACCACGCAGCAGGGAGAAGAGCTGGGGAGCACACAGGAGCCCGAACCTGTCTGCAGGATGGCCCAGGGCTGCCCCAGCCCTTTGCCCTGGATACAGACCCCAGGTTTACATTCGAGGACCTTATGGCTGAGCCCAGCTTCCACCTACCCCAGCATTACGCTAGCCCATCACCGTGGCATTGTGCCTCCCCTCTGAGCTACCAGGACACGGGAGGCCCCAGGGGCCTCCATATGGGTGGGGTTTTGCTCAAGAGCCCCCTCCTCACCTGTGCTAATGAGTTCCCCACTGGCATCTGCTCACCACTCGAGAGGCGAGTGGCTGGTGTGACGGGCACAGGGGGAACGAGCCACGGACACTTGCCCGTCCGGCGGCCCAGAGCAGAGCCCTGCTGGGAAGCACGGTACCCGGGCCTCACCTTGTCAAAGCGGCCCCGCTCGGGCAACGAGCTCTTGGAAAAGTCTGTGCCCCGATGGTGCTCGTGGGAGTAGAGGTCAGGGCACCGGTTCTCCCGGTCGCTCTCGTAGTCCCGTTTCCAGGACGACCCCGGTGCCTGGTGCTTCCTCTCGGCCCGGGACTCCTTCCTGCCACTCTGCAGGTAGCTGAAGATCTCCCGCTGGCTCGGGCCCTTCTGGAGCAGACCGTCTGGCTGCCGGAGGCCCCGCGAGCCCCCGAGCACCGCCTTCAGCTCCACCGGCGACAAGTCCTGCTTCTCCACCAGGCTGCCCACGCTGCCCATGCTGCAGCCGTAGCTCCGGGGCCCCGAGGCCAGGCGAGAGTCGAGGAGGCAGTTGCCAGGGTCACAGGTCACAGGAGGGGCCTGTGCTGTTGCCATGGAGAATTAGACGGAAGCGTGGTCCCAGCACTGCCAAAGGAGGGAACAGAGTCAGCGAAGGGGAGTGGCTGGGGCCGTCCCAGGCCCGCCACCCCCATGGGAGGGCAGGACAGAGAGGCTCCATCCGTGGCTCCCACTGCTCACAGAACCCTAGAAATCAGGGCTGGGAGGGAGTCTAGGGAGCCATCTTCCAACCCCTCTGCTCAAATCAGGACCAACCCTGGCTGGATCAGTGACTGCTGCCATTTGGGAGCCCTCGGGCACCTGCTCCCCACCGACCAATCCCTTGTCACCCCCAACAGCCACTGCAGGGCACCAAATAATCAGCCAGGGTCCCCATGGGACCGAAACCTTCCCCGCCCTGCCAGCGAGAGTGGGTCTGGCCTGAGCCAGCTGCTCCCTTCAGGCCCATCAGGCTGAGCAGGAAACTGGCACCTTTCAGTCTCTGGAGCCAGAGGGACACCAGCAGGTTCCCCAGAGCTGGAGCCAGGTCCCCTGCCACCAACCTTGCTCCCCAGGCAGCCAGAGCCAAGCCCAGGAGAGCAATGTGCTGGGAGGGAAGAAAGACTCTGATGGACGCTGATCTGCCCTGCCACCCAGCCCAGGGTAAACTGCTCGCTCCTGTCTGACACGGTGGTTCCCACACCCAGCTCCTCCTTCTGCCTGCAGTGGGGGATCAAAACAACCACCACCCAGCCAGGCAGGCAAGCTCCAGAGCAGATGCCACCCGCCAGGGCCTGGCGCAAGCAGCTCTCTGTCCCCAGGCTGGTTCCTGGACCGCTGGTCCAGATGTGGCTGTTGCTCCACTCAGCAGCAGGACAAGTGGGTGTCACACATCTTTTGTGTGCTGCACCCGCCAGCAGCCAGAGGTGCAGACGATACCACAAAACAGCTGCTCTGTAGCCAGCAGAGAGCAAATTGGGGTCTCCAAAGCACAAAATCCTGCTCCCAGCTTAGCTCTCAGCAGAGGAACCAAGGGCTGGCTCAGATAGAAGCTGAAAAGCCCGCGCAGCGTTCCTGCCTGAGCTGTCCTGCTGTGGGTGTGCCTGGCTCCTCTGACCTGATGCTGTCAGGTCAGCATCACCCCTTAGTGCAGCTCCTTGCATGTCAGAGAAAGATCCAGAGCTGCTCAGGAGGGGGGGAGGGGGGCAGAGCTGCCCAGCAGCTTTCAGTCTTGCACAGGTTGGGTCCCGGGGAGACGTAGCCCTTTGCTGGATGTTGGGCCATGGCTGAGAGGAAGAATGATGCCAAGTGCTGCCCTAATCCCAGTGCTCAGTGCTACTGGCAGTGGATGCCAGCTGCCCCAGCCAGCTCCCTCAGGGCAGCAGGGCATGGAAAATCTGGCTGGATTCCCTAAGCCACAGCAGCGGCTTCCCACCTGAGCCAGAAACTACTGGTCTTGCCCCCAAGGGACTCAATGGACAAACTCCTGCCAACTCCTCTGGGCTCCGACAGGGTTCCTGGCCCTGACCTTGACTTTCCAGGTCTGCCCAGAGGGGATCAAGGCAAATGGCAGCCCAGGCCAGCATGCACCCAAGGGCTCGTGGTCAGTGCTGTCTGTGGGACAAGTGCCACCGGCCTGCATCCCTTCTTGGCTCTTCCAGCCTGACATTGCACGGAGGCCTCGAGCAACTACAGATGGAAGCAGAGGCTGAAGCCCATATCCTGGCCCTGGCCCAGCCTCAAAGAGGCAGCATGTCATCACTTCCCCTTCCAGGCACCTGGCAGAGGCAGCTGTGGCCGTGCTCTGTCTGGGAGGTGGGAACAGGAAGGAGGTGAGCAGCTTCCAAGCTGCACACATGGGCCCTGCTGGGAGGAAGCTCAGGAGGAAACGGACAGTGCAGCTTAGCAACTAACATGTCCCTGACCCTTCCCACAGCCCCTCCCTCTCTGGCACTACCCTGGGAGGACAGTACCGAGGGCTACGTGCCCCCCAACACTGCTCCTTCCCCGAGGAGCAGCTGTGTGGTTTCCTCTCAGTGCCCTTCACCCCTGCGCCCCAACAGGTGCAGCCAGTGTGAGACCAAGAGGGACGGCAGGGGACCCAGCCGTTCTGTCCTACGGCCAGACCCCACTAGTACCCATCTGTGTGGCTCCTCATGCTGGGTGGCGTTTCCACCCTGCCCAAGCTATGGAGGCTCATCCCAATGGCCCCAAGACGCCCTGCCCACGCGCTGCATGAAACAGGCTCGTCCTTCGCCTGAGCATCCAAACCTGCAGCCATGGCGCCATGTGTGGCATTTCCACTTGCAAAGGCAGCCTCCTGTGGGATGCTCTAAGGTCCGTGCCCCGGTTCCTACAGCCTCCATCTGCTCGTTGCTGCTACAGCTGGCCAAAGACCCGAGCGCTAGGGCTGATGCTCACGCGCTGCAGCTCCAGGGGGAGTGGGGGAGACAGCGGTTACCTGACTTGCCCATCAAAGGCCCCCCCCCAGCCTTGCACCAACGCCAGCACAGAGCCACAAATTCACAGGCCAGCCAGGAGCCAAGGATCCCACAGGAACAGCACAGTTGCCAGGATGCCTATACCACGGGACAGCCTGTGCCTTCTCACTCCATCCTTGCAACATTCATCCCTGGAAACCCAAACACCCGGGGGGGGGGGGGGCGACCTTCCCTTTGCTGCCCCAGTGAGAATAGGATGTTGATGTAGGGCACAGCTGTCCAAAGCCTGGTACAAGCGCCAGTCCCAGGAGAGGAGCCCTGCAGCTCAGGAGATAGAGGGAGCAGAGCATGGCCAAGCCCCAGGGAGCTCCCAGCCCAGGCGCAACACCCAACTCTCTGCAGGAAGTGCCGTGTAAACAAACAACCCCTTTAATTGCTGCCACGCACAAACCTGTCTGGCAGCACCTGCCCTGCAAGGTCATCTCTCTCCTGGGGACCAGCATCTACTGCCAGGAGCCACCTACATCCGAGGGAGAGGAATGCTCACTCCTCAGGGAGCTGGGCCGCCCAGGCTGCACAGGGCTCAGGGCACCTCTGCCACATGACACCAAACAACCACTTTTGAGGCAGCAGGTCCCAGGCCTGAGAAAGCTGCTGGCACTGGCCACCCCGCCCAGCCAGACCCCACATTTGATTACTCCCCAGACTCACTATAGTGCTCCTCTGTTGGCCAGGGGTGACCCACGGGCCAGGTCAGCTTTCAGGAGCTCCTAGGGCCAACTCTCCTCCCCTACTCCCTACACCTGCGTTCAGCGGGTGTTGCTCTGCAAATGAACAGTGAATTGCCTGGCACCCCCTCCCCACAGGCACCCCCAGCAGCTCAGGGCATTCAAGGCAGCAACCTGGAAGTGAACAGCCTCAGCCCCCAGCCCCTGAGTCACGCGCCCCCCATGGGGCTGGGCTTTCTTGGGTCCTGGAGACTGGCTTTGCCAGGACCCTCCCCACTCCCTTGAGCCACAGTGAAGGAGGCTCCTCTGTGCAAGAATTCAGCAGCCCCAGGGACTCTGTGCCAGGCTCAGAACAGGGGCTGTTCTCCAGAAGCTGGCAGGAATCTCCACACTGGCTGGAGACGTGAGACAAGCTATTTTCCAGGCCATCCCCCAGGTGCTGAGCAGTGACAGGACACTCACCGAGGGGCCACCCATCCATTCCTCCAGGAAGCCCCAAACATCAGCCCTAGGGTGCCGTGGGTTACTTCCATTTGCAGTCACAAGCCACCTGGGGCAAGGGGAAGCAGTAGGTCAAGAACAAGGAAGTGATAGGAGTGTCCTGCATCCTTCTGCTTCTAAAACAGCTAGATCCCAGAAAGAGGGCTGCAAAATCCCCAGGGCAGGTAGATCACAGCCTGGCAACACTACCTGAGCACCTCAGCTGGACACTATGGGTATGAACACCCCCAGCTGCTAGCCTCCGCCAAGTCCCTAAGGACAACACAGGAATTTCTCAAACTCCAGAGGTGACATTCAGCCACCCCTACCCATGCCAGGGATTCCTGTCACTATCCTGCATCCCCTTCCCATTGCCAAGGCCTGGATGTCAGGTGTCATGTATAAGAGACCCACACCACGCTCCATGCCAGAAACCTCCTGGGCTTTCCTCACATCACACAACTATCAGGGTCTGGAGTCCCCGCTCCGCAGATACACTCATTCATGCTGGTGAAGAGGAGACAGCAGATCGCTTTAGCTCAGAATGAGGGTCACACCAGAGGGGTTGGGGAAGGGATGGTTTCTTCAGGCGTAAAATCCTGGTAAAAGCCACCATACGCTGTATAAGCCAAGAGCCTAAATCAGCTAGCCCTCACTGTCCAAACACAACAATCCCAGCCATCTTGGTGCCCATGCAAAGAGGCTGAGGAACCAAGGCCAGAATGGGACAGAAAAGCTGCTGTTCTGGTTCCCCTGCCCCAGAGAGCCGCAAGGGATTCTGCTAAAGCAATTCACACTGACATGCAGCGACATCATTCCTGTCGAAGGGCATCATTGTCAGCTCCTTTCTGCACTGTTCACTTCCTACTGCCGCAAGAACAAGAACTGGAAGAGGGGAGGGAACCTGTTTTCTTCAGGTATTTGACAGCAGCCTGTACAGTCAGATCACCCATCTCCCTGTGCAGTTATTGTCTGCCCCCGTTTGCAGGGCGTCACACACCCGTCTCCCCGTGCGGCTGTTTGCCCGGTTGGCAGGTTGTGCGGCTGTTTGCCCGGCTGGCAGGTTGTGCGGCTGTCACACAGCCAGAGGAAGGAGTGTTTTAAAAACAGGAAAATGTCATTTTAAAATCTGAGTGCTGAAGTCCCAGCTCTTGGAGGGAGAGGCCGGAGGAGACCTGGAGCCGAAGAGAACAGAGCTGGCCGGGGCAGTGGGATTCATTCAAGCCCGGGCACTGGTCAGGTATAATTCGCATTTGGGCAGGAGATCTGGTCCTGAGACCGCAGGGAACCCGCCTGCAATGAGCTCTCGGCCCATCTGGCTTCTAACGGGGCGGGGTTCTGCCGGACAGAGGGGGACCAGGACCCTGCGGGGCGGCCCTCTCCGTGTCTCGCAGCTCCCAGCACTGTTGCTGTTTGGACCGGCTCAGCCCCAGACCCCCGCTCAGCCCAGGAAACAGGAGTGAGGCTCAGCGCAGGCAGACCACGGCCGGCTGGCGCAGGACGGGGCAGCGGAGGGAGATTTCCCGGCTCAGCCCGTCCCGGGGACACACACCAGCCACCCTGCGGCGGGGAGCGGAGCGGCCCGGCCCGGCCCCCAGAGGAGGGCGCAGGACCCCACCGCACGAGGCTCGGCCGGCCTCGGGGCCCGGTGCCGCGGGCTGCTCGGGTCGGGTCCGGCCGGCTGGGAGCGGGCCGCCTGCGGGATGGACATGCGACGCCGGGCCGGGAACTCACCATGCTCGCGGCGCGCGGCTCGGCTCTAGCACCCGCTTCAGGTCCCTGCAGCACGGCTCGGCCGGGCGGGGCAGAAGCAAAACCCGGCCTGGATCCCGCTCCCACCGGCAACCGCATCGCGGCCGCTGCGAAACCCGGGGGCGGGCCAGCGAAGCCCGGGCTGGGTCACGGCCCGTGGGCGGGGCCTGCGCTGCCAGCCTCCGCCCGCCCGAGCCCGAGTCGAGGCCACGGGAACCCAGCCCAGCACGTCGAAGCGCCCGGGCCTCGGCCGGCCCCTTCCCCTGCTCCTCCAGCCCAGCCAGGCACGAGCAGAAGAAGCAATGGCTTAGCGCCCCCAGCAGCTTTGAGGGGGGGGGGACTAAAAATATCCCTGCCTAGGGCCTCGGAGCCTCCCCCAGAGCCCTGCACGCCCCTCTGCCCAACTTCCTCATGCCCCAGCTCCTGGACTGGGGGAGACCTGGGGGCTGCTCCACATGGGGGCTGCGGGGCTCTGGCTTTCCGGGGCACTGGGCGGGGTCTGCAGGCAGCGAGCCGCTCCCCACAGAGCCAGCTGCTCCAGCACGGTTGAGGCAGCTGGAAAGGCACCAGGCCGGCCAGCACTGCTCTGCCATGCTCCCAGTTGCCACAGAGTGGGGGGTGTGGGTGACTGGGAGCAGAGGCATCCCACAGAAGACTGTCAGAACGCACCCATGCTCCATGCTAAAGCAGGGCCCCAACTGGGGGAGGGAAAGGGTCCACTTTACTGGGAGCTCCGGGAGCCCTGGCCCAGGCTGCAACCCCCATTACCATGGGTGTGGGTGGGGCCCACATTACACATCTCTACTGGCCCTGAAAAATTGTGCTTGGGCCCTGGTTAAGAGCCCCTCCCCTGAATGTTAGGGAGCAAAAGAAGTGTTCAGGCTCTATATCCCCTTGGCCACTCTGCCAGCCCAGTGCTCAACGTGGTTCTCCCTCATGGGAGTGGGGGGCTCTAAAATAAGGCAGTGGGTGGTGTTGATTCCAGCTGACCAACAGGGCCTGTTTCAATTATTGCCCTTTGCAGCCATCTAGGTCCCCATTTCACAAACAGCACCAGGACTCAAGACAACCTGACTGTAAAAGGCTGACACAGAGTTGGGCTCCTGCTGAACACAGCTAGGGACCACAGGAATAGGTCATCCATAACAATCCATTACAAACAGCTGATCCAGTCCCTCCAGGCTGCTGCTGTTCCCACAGAGATGATAGGTGAAAGGGGGGGGGGGGGGGTTTGGCAAAACGGGGAGCAATGGTCTCAAGCTGCAGTGGGGGGATGGTTTGAGGGTGGATATTAGGAAAAGCTTTTTCTCCTGGAGGGGGTGAAGCACTGGAACGGGTTACCTGGGGAAGAGGTGGAGTCTTCATCCTTAGAGGTTTTTAAGGCCTGGTTTGACAAAGCCCTGGCTGGGATTGGTCCTGCTGTGTCACTAAATACTTCCTGAGGTTCCTTCCAACCCTCCTCTTCCATGAGTCTGTCACCAGCTCTGCACAGTGAACCACTCTCCTCTCCACCCAGTGCCTTAGTTTCCCCCTTTGTACAATGGAGACAACCCTTCCTTCCTGTGGGGGAGAGGGGGCATGGTTGTGTGTGATTATGGGGCTTCCCAATACACATGGAACCCTTGGCTGGCAGGTGCTAGAAATGGGCAGAGGTCAAGTGTTATTATGGGATGAGTTACACAAAGCTGCACTCACTTCCCTCTGAGTTGTGGGATTTCTGCTGAGAACAAGCCCCTCCCCCCACAGAAGCTTGCAAGGTTACAGGCAGAGCTAGACAGGGACATATGCACCCAATAGCAATTCACTGGAGCTGCTTCAAGCTCTGGCTCCATTTGTTCAAAGGGACAGCTTCAGACCCTCCATTCAGTGCACTTCTGTGTCCTTTATTCCAGCTTAGGGGCAGGGAGGCCATGTGCCCCTGCGGGTTACAGTTTGTTCCAAGACAAAATGACTCAGCCTCGCTCCTGCTCACAAGAGGAGCAATCTGCAGCTCAAAGGATGAAGGAAGGGAACCTGAGCAGATTGGGATTTGCTCCAGAGATCCCACAGAGCAGGGAAGGCACACACTGCAATGCAACTAGCATGTGTGATTAACCCTGACCGAGTATGGATCAGTGCTGTCAGGGCTTGTTTGCTGCACAGCCCTGGGGCTCGGTGCTCAGCAGCTGGAGCTGTATCACTGGGATTTGCCTTGTGAAACACACAGGAAACAACTGGCCGGGGTGAAACACCCAGAATTTCCAGTCATGCCCGGGTCAGAGCCTGGAAGCAGGCCTAGGAGTCCAGTTTGTGCATTACTCAGCTGCACCGTTCCGGCAATGAAGGGGCCTCGGAGGCAAGGGACTGCCAGGGGCTCCCTCCAGCCCTGTGTTTGCTTTAGAAAGACCCTGGAGTCAACAAAAGACTAAGTGGCACCTCCCGCACATCTCCACAGAGGTCTGGATTGCAGCGAATAAGGGGGTGAGATCAGTGAACAGCAGTCATTTTAGCATCTAGACTTCCCTGAGAGAGGCTGCACGCAGGGCCCCATTGGGCTCTGGGCTGGACCGGAGGGCGAGGAGTGGGCAGCACAAGTGCTTTTGGTGGGTTTGCTCAGCATTCATCAGTATACCCCAGAGCTGGCTCCCCTTGCTGGTTTCTTCAGCCCGCAGGGAGGGCTGCTGGGGCATTTGAAATGGGAACCCCAGGCAGGGAGCACAGCAGATGAGCTTTCTCCTCACCACACCTGCCTATCTTAGTCATGCCGTGTGGCACAATTAATGCCTCTGAATCAGAGCTGCTCACTCCCCAGCTGTCACGGGCCCAGGGCTCTTGGGGCCTGTTATCTAGAAACCTCCTAGCTTGGAGGGATGGTTGCACCAGAGACAGAGAGGGACACAAGCACCCGCTCACCCCCTTCCACCCAGGGACCTTTCAACTCAGTCGTCACACACGGCTCCGCCCATGCTTCTCTGCCAGAGCCCCAGGCAAGGGTTTCTGAAACTTGCTGCTCGAAGCCAGAATCTGATTTCTTGGGAGCTCGTTTTCACAGGGGCTCATGCACAAATTAAAGCTGCACTACACAAACACACACCCATCTTGTGCAGACATCTGAGTAGCACAGCAGTTTGGAAAGTTGGGCAGTCAGTCTGTCCAATGCATTTTACATTTCCAAAAGCCATCTCTTCCCCTCCCTACATTCATCAGTGGGTTTTCTATTTCAACTGCGATCCCCGGGGACAAGGATCTGCTTCATTATGTGAAGTGCAGCCCAGAGGGGCTGTTGTAGGATCAGTAATAAAATCACATGTTAGGAGCACAGTCTAGAGACCCACATGTGCACAGAGAGCTGGCAATAGTCACACATCTCCTTCATATCCCTCAGCTTGCTGGACCAGGGGGGACGGTACATCAGCACCACTGCCTTGGTCTCCTACTCACACATGGGACCCTCCTGATACAGGGCTTAGGTCTCCTGTCCCGTAGAGGCTACTGAAAGTGGCTGGATCCAAACAACATAGGCAAGGCCAGGGTGGGTCACATCCACCAGCACAAACATCAGCCACAGTGAGATGGCTTTTGCCAGTTCCTTCGCTCATGGGTTCCCATTCTTAGGCAGCAAGGTTTGCAGAGCCAGCCTGCATGACCACAGGGCACCCTGCTCCTGAGGACTCGGTCCAGACACTGGCATGGGTCAGGCCGAGGATGCAGAACATGTGGCAGACCTTCCTGTCAGCCCATCACCTGGCTGGGCCCTGATTTCCTTGGCATGTCAGCTCCCCCTGGGGGAAACCTGAGCTACCACAATAGCCACTGAGCTGCTAAGAAATGCTCACATTTCCCCCTGGCCTGCCATGCCCTCCTGTGGTCGAACAGGCATTTTCCCCAAGCTATGGGGAAGGTTGTTGGAGCTCTATCTTCCTGGGCCTGGCTCAGGCTCTCCCTTCCTTCTCCTGCCCAGGACTGAGCTGATTCAGAAAGTCCCTGGTGCAATCAGCAGGGGACTCTCTGTCCCAAATACCCTGAGAAAACCTGCTTCAATAGAGAAATAAAACCGGCCCCGGCCACACACCCTGCTTGTCAGTTGGCTGGCACCCCAGTGGAACCCATATGGGATATCATCAAACCATTACAAGCCACCCATGCTGTCCTGTATTAGGATTAAATGATGGTCAGTAGACACAACAGGCTTCAGAGTTCCCTTATTAAGCTTTATTCAGCATGTCTGGCAAGGACTACCAGCAGACACAAAGGTTTTCCTGAGTACTTAACAACCCTCCCATTTATCACTGTGGAAACCCCAATGGCCCCAGTAACCTGAGACACCACATGAGCCAGGGACCCCATCCTGAAGGAAATCTTTCCTGAACCCCCTCTCCTGGGCAGGGCTGGCCCAAGGGTTTCTGGTGCCCTAGGCGAACTGTGACTTTGGAGCGCCTGTCAAAGGACGATACTTTCATTTATAATAGCTAAGATATTCATATATTTTTTTAAATAGAGAAAAAATTAACTTCTGTCACCCTTTAAAACCTGGCATGCTAGGCGACCACCTAGTTCTCCTATATGGTTGGGCCGGCCCTGCTCCTGGGCTTCAAACAACCCCCACCTTCATTATCAGAACCAAGCTGCCCATAGACCAGGTCCCACCAATGTAAAGCAGCACCAGACCTGACTGGAACGAGTCAATGATCAACACTCTGCACAACACACCTCTCAGGGGCCATGGACGCTACACATGCTGCTCAGAACATGGGGTGCACCTCCTCCAGTGCAGTGAATGCCCTAAATAACTCTATGGGTGCAGCCAGACAATCACTACACTCTCAACTGAATTCACACAGGAAAAGGATAAAAGAGAAACACCCCATTACCTGTGGGGAGCTCTGCTTGCACAGCCAACACCCCATGTCTGAAGGAGAGCTGCACCACACCCCCAAAAGGTGAGCTTGGGAGCTTAAATTCATCACTTTGCTGGACGCTAACAATCCTGGGCTGGACTGGACTGGAGACAGGGCGTTATGGCTTGTTACACTAAGCTGAACCCATTCACAATTCACCATCTCTTCCTTTCCTCACTATGATTGCAGGGTGAGGCCACTTCTCTGGGAATGGTCCCGTGAAATAACTACTCATGTGAAACAATTTGTTCCACCTTGTAGTTAGCGGTGACTCCCACCTTTCCCAGACCTGAAAACAAGCTCTGTGTAACCTTGACAGCTGTTGCCTCTCTTCCAAGGTCAATTGGCCCAACAAAAGCTACCACCCCCGACCCACCTTGTCCCTCTGTGCCCCTTTGCTGAGCAGTGTCACAGCTAGGAGCCATCCCATTTGTCCGTCAGGTGAGTGAGGCTGAGTGCACACTGGGCTGCAGCAAGAATTCAGCCTTGTTGGGTGAGCTAATCAGAATACAGTCATGAAGAAATCCAGAGCTGGGGGACAGGAGGCGACTGGCAGACCAGGGAAGGCCTCAGCCTCTGCCATTCTGATTTCTTGTGTTGCTAAGGCAGCATGGGACCAGGGAAATTCACCTGTTTTCTCTGCTGAGGGTAAGGCCAGGTTTTTCCCACCACAGGAGACACTAGCACTTCATGGGTATTAGCTGGCAAAGAACATGTCAATCTGTGGCTACTCTGGAGGAGCATGGGGACACTAATTATTGAGCCCTCTGGGAGCAGACGAGTGTGAGCAGCAGCTCCCTAGCTCCTTTGGAAAGAGGCTTTATCAACACTGTTGTCTTGGCAGGAAAACTTCAGGTGAGAGCCATTTCCTTGGAGGAGGGAAAGGGTCACTCAGGGAAGCCCTGTGCTCTGGAAAGTTGGGTTTGGGATGACCAGGAGAGCCACATGCTGTATTGCCACCAGCCAGGTGCAAGGTCTGCAGACCTCCCAAGACACAGATGTACATGCAGTGCTGTGGAGGAGCCAATGGTTGTGGTACGTGTAGGGAAAGGTCTTGCTGGTCAAATGTAGCTGTCTAGGTAAGCAGGACCAGCCTGACTATATATGTGAACTAGGTCACCAGGTTTAAGGGTGCCAAATTAGACAGAGAGTAACTTTTTTTTCTCTGTTTAAAATATTATATTAACATATTATTTTTCTCTATATTGAATTGGTGGGGAGCGATGCCAGTCAGAGTTCGCCTAGGGTGCCACAAACCCTTGGGCCAGCCCTGTAGGTAAGAGATTAACATCCAGCACCTCCATGGCAGCACTCTCTCAAATGCCTCCAGTTTGACATGGAGGATAGAAAGAAAGGCAGAACAGCAGGTCTCAATGCATGTATGAAACACTGTGTGTTAGGAACTCAGGAACCTTGTGGGAAAGGAGGAACCAACCCAAAAGGGATGACCTCTACCTAAACCAAAATGGAACCTACTTGGCAGCAAGATCATAGAGGAGGGTTTAAACTAAGTTGTGGGGGAAAGCTGATGTGTGGGGAGGAGCACGTAGTTCAGGTGGAGACATCCGTAGAGGGAGGATTTATTAAAGGCGGCGCTCTAGTTCCTAGTGAAAAAGGCAGATGTTAAAGTACAGCTTCTAATGAGGACAATAGCAGGTGAGCTGGGTGAACTCAAGAGCCAGGCACTAAAGAGAATATTGCTATGATAGGCATCCTGGACACTTGGTGGAATGAGGATAATACCAGGACACAAACTATATAGAAATGACAGAGTAGCTGCACTGGTAGAGGAGCTGCATTACATGTGAAGGAAAGCAGAGTCAAATGAAGTAAAAATCTTCAATGAATCAAACTGTCCCATAGAATCTAATGGACAGAAATTCCAGGCTTGAATAAGAAGACTGTAACTACAGGAATATACTGCTGTCCTGACCAGAACGGTGATGAAGACTGTGAAATGCTCAGGAAGATTAGAGAAGCTAGAAAGGCAGAACTCATAATAATGTGAGATTTCAGCTATTCCTATATTAACTGGGTACACATCACCTTAGGAAGAGATGCAGATAACATTTCCAGACACCATAAATGACTAATTCTTGCACTAGTTAGTCCTGGAACCCCCAAGGGAAGAGGTGAGCCTTGGTTTACTCCAAAGTGAAGCACAGGATCTGGTTCAAGAAGTGGATATAGCTGAACTGTTCAGTAACAGTGAGCATAATGTAAATCAATTTAACATGCTTGTAAGGAGGGAAATGCCACAGAAACCCAGCGGAGTAGCATTTAATCTCAAAAAGGGGAACTACAAAAAAAAAAAGAGGAACTAGGTTAAACAGAAATTAAAAAAAAAATCACATGGGTGAAATGCCTGCAAACTGCATGGAGACTATTTAAAGAACATTGCAATAGAGGCTCAAGATAAATGTATACAGAAATTTATGCAGTAAGTGGAGCAAAAAATGCCACTATTGCTAAAGGTCAGAGTAAAAGAGGTGGTTAGTGACAAAAACCAAATCTTTTAAAACCTGGTAGTCAGACTTTACCGAGGCAAACAGGAAGGAGCATAAACTCTCTCAAGTTTAAACGTACAATCAGGCAGGCCAAGAGTAACTGGCTAAAGGCACAGCCACAAAACCAGTTTTCAGTATATCATAAGCAGAAAGCCTGCCACTCACTGGAGACAATCCAGACTGAAAGGAGCACTCGAGAAAGACAAGGCCATTGTGGAAAAGCAAAACAAATTTCTTGCATTGCTCCCAGACTGAGGTATCAATAAAGGAGGTTTCAGAACAAATTGCTCAAACAATAACAACAGTTCCATTTCCCTGGATAGTCTGTAACAGATCAAACACCACCATCCCCATTTCCCTGGATAGTCTGTAACAGATCAAACACCACCACCCCCATTTCCCTGGATAGTCTGTAACAGATCAAACACCACCACCACTTCCATTTCCCTGGATAGTCTGTAACAGATCAAACACCACCACCACTTCCATTTCCCTGGATAGTCTGTAACAGATCAAACACCACCACCACTTCCATTTCCCTGGATAGTCTGTAACAGATCAAACACCACCACCACTTCCATTTCCCTGGATAGTCTGTAACAGATCAAACAACACCACCACTTCCATTTCTCTGGATAGTCTGTAACAGATCAAACAACACCACCTCCATTTCCCTGGATAGTCTGTTACAGATCACACACCACCACCACCTCCATTTCCCTGGATAGTCTGTAACAGATCAAACACCACCACTACTTCCTTTTCCCTGGATAGTCTGTAACAGATCAAACACCACCACCTCCATTTCCCTGGATAGTCTGTAACACACGTGAAAGTTACAGCACTTCAGCAAAAAATGTTCAAAACCAGACTTCAATGTGAATTTGCAGAGCTGGAATTCATGTGCAAACTTGACACCGTCACACTGAGTCTGAACAGGGACTTAGTATGGCTAACTCACCGCAAAAGGTCATTTCCCTTCTTTTAACATTCTCTCCTCCTCTATTGCTCTTCAAAGCCCCCATCCACACTCTTTAAAACAACTTGTTTGGTTTGCTGAAATAGACTAAAAGACTATCCCTGGAACAGTTTGAATTGACCTTGTGACTCACGCTTCTCTCCATATACACCTCACACAATGCAGTTTCCAGTTCATGTATCTGATGAAGTGAGATTATACCCATGAAAGCTTATGACAAAATTTAAAATTGTTAGTCTTTAAAAGTGCCACAGGACTCCTTCTTTGTAAAACCATGGTAAGTGTAGGAAAGAGTTAAATTGACCACCTGGCCTGCATGATAGCTACTATGGTAATGGAGTTACTATGGGCAAGCCTTCCCATCCTGTAAATGAGATTCTAGTTAAAAGTTAAATTATCTTCCTTTTTTTCTCCTCCCTTCCTGAAGCAAAGTATGCTATCTTCCCCTCCTACATAAGGTCCTGTGTGAGAACATTGTTTATCACCTTTCTTCCCCTTTTCTCACTGTGTGTTAAGGACTGTGAAGTAATTTCTGTTGCAAAAAAATGAGTTTAAAGGAAAAACATCTGCACACTATATGTTAAAGCTATAAACAACAAACAGAGGCATAGATCATTCTATCCACTATGTTATAAATATTCTTTTTGAAGTGTTAGTGTAACCAAATAAGGGTCTGGAGAATTGTTGAAAATGGAAGCTTTAGCATATTTTTAGGCATAAAAGCATTGTAATGCCCCCTCCTCCTTGCTCACTTGCAGTGTCAAAGTGGAAAGAGCAGGCAATAAAGGGTAACCTGAGCTGAGCAGGGCTTCCCTCAGGGCACCCCCACAGAGGCGGAGCTGAGCGGGGACCAGAGCCCCAGGCCCACCCCTCCCATTATCTCCCCCACCCCTCAGTAGTCCACACCTGCCCCACCCCCACTTGCCTCCTTCAGGACAACCCTCATATGCCCCGCCCCACTCCCCCCCCCAGCTCTCCGCTCATCCAGGCCACCCTGAAGCTTGGTGACTAGCCCCGTCTCATGGCCAGTCTCCCCCACCCCACCCAGTCTCCAGTTTGAGTGCATTAGGGCAGGAGCAGGGAGCTGGCTGGACCCGGGTGGAGCTAGAGCCCCCTCACCATCCCTGCTGGCTCCCAGTGTTCTCAGGCCCTGGGGAGCGAGATGCCAGTGAGGACTATGTGCTTGTGTCCTGCAGGGTGGCTGAGGTGGAGGAGTGGCATCCAATGCACCTCTGTGTGACTGTCCTGTGTGCCTGCTCACTGCAGCCCAAGGGGGTGGGGGGGTGGCTCCAGCAGCCCCGACCTGGTCATCCAGCTGCAAAAGCAGAAATACCTGATGTCAATGGTACCCCAGAGCCTGAATCCTAAGTGGTGGGACAAGTGTACTCTCCAGCTGATCACCAGCTTGGATGACATAGAGGAGCATGGCCATGCACCACTCTCCCCATTACCCTGACCAGTTCCTGGGCTGCCTTTGCCTTCCCCTGGCACAGCTCTTCCATGAGAAAGGAAAGAGGAGGAATGAGTGCGTGCTGCAGGCTCCCCTGCCCAAGGAGCCAAGACCTGTGGCCAGAGAATGGAGGTGTCATGAGGAAGCATTTGCTTCCTGCCCCAGTGTGGTTGACTCAAGAAGGAGCAGAGACCTGGCACAGATTACCAGTGCTGTAGGCTGCCCTGGGTCATCTCTTCCTCAGCCAAAGCTGTGCTCCCTGTATTCCTCAGCTGTTTCCATGCCAGCTTACATAGGAATGGGGGGAATTGCTGCTCTGGGTTCAGAATGCCCTTGGCAGGGACCAAGAACTGATCCAGAGAGAAAGGAGAAACCCCCCATAAATGCACCTGGCCTGTTGAATACAGGACCTTCCTGGACTAGCTGGTAAAAGACACCTAGAAGGCCTGTGACTAGATGAGGGAGAAGGGCCAGTAGGAAAGAAGAGGGATGAAGAAAGAGGATCAGGGAGCTAGAGACCAGTTGGGTTCTAGGGCATCACTATGGGTGAAAGACTCAGCAGTCACTGGATTACATAGACCACTGGTTCCCATACAACACAGAGGGGAGGGTCATGGGGGAGGGAGAAGGTACTGGAGAGAGCAGCTGCCCTGCGGCAGAGCCACTGTGTCACACAGGGTGGGTTTTCCTTGCCCTAGGTTGGAACCTGGAGGATCTATCTGATCCTGCTGGCCCAGAATTAAACAGCCCTCTAGGCAGGGGACTTGCAAGGCATACCAAAAATCCTCTGGCAGCCAGAGAAGCAAGTCCTCAGCATGTGACTGGGGAGCCTGCGTGGCCAGGGTCAGCGAGAGCGTGTGGGGAAGGGGCTGCTTTTCCACAGGGCAGTGATGGTGTAGCCATGAGATATCACTTGGCGAAGAGCAGAACAACAACTGAGCATTTAGCTACCTTTCTTTACCCCAGCCCAAGTCCTAGCTGGATCCAGCCTGGTTCATGCAATTGTCATGCACAGGTGGTTTGAGCTGCAATCCAGATGTGGTAAACCTGAGAAGATACGAGGGCAGCTGCAACTCACCATCCAGTTCATGCAGATCCTATCTCCACGCAGTGAGCTGGCATTCAGAGCCCAAGGACCAGAGTCCCTTCTCCCTAAGCTCCAAAGCAGCATGGCTGGCAGAAGAAACAAGGTGTATCAGGAGGCCCAGGCCCATTCCCTGTGCATGGCAGGTGGCCTCTCTCTGGCCAGTGAGGCGTTTGTCTCGCTCTTTGTCCTGGGTCTGTGTCTGGCTGTTGTTAGCAGCACTTTGCTTACTCAGGAGGTTGCAGATGGGTTCACCTCAGCACACCACAGGCATATCTCCTTGCAATCTGGGAGGCCAGTGGGCTCCCAAAGGGAGCCTGGCTGCCCCAGGAGCCTCTCAGAGAAACAGCAATTCAGCAGCATGATTTAAAGTGGGGACAATCCCATGGGGCTTGTGGGGCTGCAATTATGGAGCCAGAAGGTGACCAGGAGTGAGGGATTAGTGCCCAGCTTGCCAGGACTGCATACAGCCACTGGACCAGGGCATTGTGGCCACAGCTTGGCACAGCACACACCTTTTCTCACGGGCCAGGCAGAGAGAAGCAGCTGCAGATTACCATGCTCGTGGCCCCTGACTGAGGATGCATGTTCCCTCTAGACAGACCAGTGAGGAGGACTCCTCCTCCTCCAGCATCACCACTGATCCGCCTCCCCCCATCAGCACTCATGGCCAGGGCCAGCTGTGGGGGCCCCACACATGCAGCCGGCAGTAAATAGATCCACGGTGGGCAGGGAGGGACTAGTGTGAGTTTCAAAGGGATGCAGGGTTGGGACTAGTCCCACTGGGTGATCGTCCCTCTCACCCTCACTGGCAGCCCAGTAAACTCTGAGAAGGGGATTTGACTGTGTCATGAGCCAGACACCTACACAAATGAAGGAGTGAATGGCCCTGCCTGATCTGGAAATGGGGAGACCTCAAGGAACCTCCCTTCCCCTAATGTTGCAGCTGTGGGAACCCCCCACATGGGGACTGCCAGGCTGGGGCTTCTCACTAGGCAGAGCCATCATCCATCCCTCACCTCCTTGGGGAATCCCAGGATGGACTAGTGTGAGTTCTGCCTACCTTTGTCTTCCCAACACCTGTAGCACAACCAGCAATGGGAGCTTCCCTCTGCCACAGCAAATGTTCCCCAAAGCAATCCAGAGGCTCAGCCTGCAAACAAGGGGCCAGTGGTGGGCTGGCAATGTGGACACCTGCCCTCTGGGAACAGCCCCCAAACCAACTGCAGGTCAGTTTTGGTAACTGCCACATTGTTGTCAAGGCCCAAAGGGGGAGCCGTGTTAGTCTATTGCAGAAAAACAACAGAGTCCTGTGGCACCTTGAAAGACCAACAGATTTATTTATCGCATGAGCTTTCGTGGGAGAAAGCCCCACTTCGTCAGATGCTTTGAAGATGGGAACAGGCAGGTGTGAGCCCCCTGGCCTGTCCCCAGCCCTTTGGTGCTCAATGGTTAAACTTCAGCCTGGGGACTTCCTGGCTGACGGGAACCTCTAGACAAGGCTCCTACCCCCGGTCTTGGTCTGGACAAGGGAGCTGGCAGATGTTAGGGTCAGGCAGCCCTGTAATTGGCTCCACAGAGGACTTGCTCATAGGTTCCAGAGGAAAAAGCCCTAGGAGTCTCCTCTGGATCATGGTCCTGCCTAGAGACACGTGCTGAAAGCTGTGCACACCCAGCTCGGCACAGGAACCAGACTCCTACCTTCCTTGGCATTGAGAAGTGACTTCACGCACTGATGCTGGGAAGCGTTTCCTGAGTTCAGCTGTGACCCCGACTCAGCTCCAAGCACACACCTAGTGAATCCCCCTTCCTCCAGGGGGTTCACTGCCTTCTGGGATGGCATTTATCCTGTGTCCCTTCAGCACCCTTTGGTCTCTCCAGCACCCTCGGCTCTCGGAGCTGCCTCAAGTGTGGGGTGCTCAGGCCCCTGGTGCAGGCACAGTATCACCCCAAAGGGAAACGAGCATTGTGGGTACAGTCACATCTCAGCCCTGCGGCAACCTCTCCTCCCCCAGGGCAGTGTTCTGTTGGAGTCTCCTCCCCGTAGGGGCGCTGCTATGAACGCTGGGCATGGCGGCAGCCAGAAGTGCCAGCTCCAGTTGCTCAGAGGCTGCTACAGCTGCCTGGGCTGGAGTCAAGCTGTAAGCAGGGCCTGTGAAGTCCCTCCATTCACACCTCGAGCAGGAGGTGCTGGCCTGGCTGGTGTGTCCATAATGCATGGAACACCCTCACCCAAAGCCCGAGGGGATGGGCACAAGGAGCAGGCAGCTGCCATACAGGACAAGGAAGCTTTCTGCCCAGCCAGAGCTAGAGGCCATCCTCTGAACCCTTCGGATGAGGGATGGGAGGGACTTCAGGTCATCACCTGTCCATCCCCTGCCCAAAGCAGGGCCCACCCCAACTAAATCATCCCAGCCAGGGCTGTGTCAAGCTGGGCCTTAAAAACCTGCTAGGATGGAGATCCCCCCACCTCCCTAGGTAACCCAGTCCAGTGCTTCACCCCTCTCTAGGGAAAAATATTTCCTAATATCCAACATAGACCCGCCCCCATTGCAATTCGAGACCATTGCTCCTTGTCCTGTCATTTACTACCAGTCAAATCAGCCTGGCTCCATCCTCCCTGGAACCCCCCTTCCGGCAGTTGAACACTATCAAATCCCCCACACCTGTCCAACCCAGGCAGTCTTGCCTTATCACCCTTGGCCCCCACTCAGCTCCCTGATAGTTATTAATTCATCAGGGCGGATCTAAGACTTTCAGCCCCATGTTCTCCCCTCCTCTCCCAAGCAATACCACCCACTTACCACATCCTGCGAGGGACCCTCCCAGCAGCCACCTGCAGTGACAGTTCAGAGGGCCAGAAAAAGCCTTCTGAGTTTGCATGAAGCCAAAGGGTTGTACTGTTCTCACCCTCATGCTCCTGCAGGGGAGTGCAGGACAGCAGATCCCTGCTTTGGGGAGCAATCCAGCTTGTGGGGGGCCTGGCCCATAGGCTGAGACTTGTAGTGCAACTCCCACTCTGACAGAATATGGCCCAGCTCTAGGAGCACCCTCAGGCCCTTGGAGGGTGGGTTGGCCCCACAGCTGGATCAGGGCTCCAGCTCAAGTTGCTGCTGCATTGCTCATCACCTGACTGCCAGGCTCAGCAGGACACTTTCATTCCTGGCCTGGAGGCAGCGAAACGCTCCTGTGGCCTGGGGGAGCTGGCTTTGGTTCCTCCCTAGTCCTACAAATGTGGATAAAACAGAACACGGGTGAGTTTTAGGCCCAGGAGAAGAAGCCACCTTTTGCAGCATTGAGCCCTGTGATGCTGTGTCCACTGGTCATGGCTCCATCAGCCTTGGTTCTGCTACAGCTCTGCAGTTGTGGGGCAGCACCATGTGGCCAGCAAGCTGGCAACCCTCGATAATCCAGTGTGAACTCCCACGTAGGAGAGGCCAGCGACGTGCCGCATGTAATTCCCAGAGCAAAGCTTTCAGAAAACAGCCAGTCTCAATTTAAATATTACCAGTGATGGAGAATTCAGACCAAGCCTTGGGAAATCATTCAGGTGGTTACCGAACCTCCCTGTCAAAGATGTACACCCTGTTTCCAGTGCCCAACAGCTCAGCTGAATGGTGGGCTTCACTCTAAGCAGAACCATTCAGAACTGTGCCATGTCCTGTGGGCAGGCAGGCTCAGGCCCCACATTGGCTAGGAACCGGTGTTTTTGCTCAGACTCCATCCACGATGGCTCCTTGGCTCCACTGCCGTGAATTAGCAGCTCTTACATTCTGGGAGAACACATAGTAGAGGATAGCCTAGAGCTGGCAAAGGGCAGGGCTGGAGCCAGGGCCTTCCGTACCAGAAGCCACAGCCCAGTTACTTGCAGCCAATGGAGAAGGCGGGGGTACATTGCATACTGCAGGAAGTGGCCGATGCTTTTGGGAGGAACACTGCACACAAGCAGTGACGTGCTCACCTGGTTTGGGCTCAACAAAAACATGACTTTCCTCCAAAAAAGCAGGAGTGGGCAGCAGAACCTGGAAGCTGCATAAAAGGAAATGGAAAGTCCTGGGCATTATTCTAACCAGAAGTCCCAGCCCTGTTAATGAGGTGCTGGGCCTCTGGGCCACACTATCAGCCCCAACATCTCTTGTGACCCTCCTGAGAGGGACTGGCCCTCTCTCTCCTGACTGCTGTCCCCTGGAGCTAGACATTGGCACAGTGCTGTGTCCATACCAGCTTCACCTGGCCTCACCAAGCAGTAGGCAAGCAGGGCACAGGGGCAGAGCTCATGCTGAGGCAGGCAGGAGGGACAGGGATGGTGCCTGCGCTAGGCTGGCAGACAGGCACTAGCATGAAGAGCGCGACATGGTCCTGATGGCTGTTTATTGGCCCCTTGGAGTGTGGGGGCAGCTCTGCACGTCCAGCACTAGTGAGGGAGCAGCTTTCCTGGGGCGAGGCCAGAGTCTCACTCTCCATTCTGCCCTCCCAGCTGCATCAATAGAGGACCTGGGTTGGCTCCTCAGCCCTGGTTCAGCCTTTCTGTGGCCCATCAGCATCTCCATGCCACAGTCCTTGTGCTCAGCTGCCAGAGTGAGCCTGCCAGCCCCTGGGCCAGCTGCAGTGCCTGAGCTTCTCAGCATGGCAGGTGTGACTGGGGCACTGGACAGGCTGCTCAGCTGAACATGCACCAGGGGGTCTCGCTGGTATTGCAGTCCAACAGGATATTGAGCACAGTGCATGGAGCTCCAGCCACACTCAGCATTGTCCGGGACTCAATCCGATATCTCACGTTGTTCAGGCCCCCATCCCGATCCACCTTGAACTGCTCCTGAGAAAGACAGCATGGGATTTGGTTCCCAACAGTGGAAAGGACATAGAACCAATAGGGACTAGAGGAGGGGAGGGGGCAGAGCAGGGACAGGATTAAAGCAACAGGCTGGGCTGGCTCAAAGCACATGTTGTGGTGACCAGCCCTGTGCAGCTGCCTGCAGGTTTCAGATACACCAATTCCCTAGGAGCCACTTCTCCCCCTTCCCCTACAGTACAAAAGGCAGCAGAGCCCTGCTCCGCCCCAAGGGAGCAGCTCACACCTGCTTCTGCGTAGCGATGCGCTTTTGGTCTCTCTTCCTCCAAGCTGGGTCGTGCAGATGCTGGAAGGTCTTGTATCCAGTCTTTATTCCTGAGGGGCGGAAAAGCTGGGAGGAAAGCAGAGCCTGTGTTAGTCACGGATACTGTGCGCTAAGGTAGGTGCCCCCCACTGTCCCCTCCCACGAGTCACCTGGGCACAGCCGGACCAGCAGGGAGCCAGGTACCGGACATGCTCTGAGACAAGAGGAGCACAAAGAGCACCCTTACCTGGAGGCCAGCTCCTTTGATCCGGCGATAGAACTCATCATCTTCTCGCCCCCAGCCCCAGAAGCGGTTGGACATCCCATTACACTGAAATGAGAGGGCGCCACACAGGGGCAGAAGCTTGAGATGTCCCCCTGCCCTGATGCATACACCCAGCCTGGCTGCTGAAGGGATCTCTGCAACCAGGCAGATGGAGAACAACCCCCAGGGGGAGAGCCATGGCCGGAGCTTAGGGTCAGGTCAGAGCACAGGGAACTCCCATGTCTGACACCCCCATTTCTCCCTCCCCTTTGTGTCTTCTCATGCACAGTTCCAGAGTGGAGAAAAGTGAGACATGGACAGCATCAGGGCAGGAACCCTCCTCCCACCTCCAAAGCCGGACAGGGACTCACCATCTCATAATGCTGTTTGGTGAGCAGAAGGATGCCACCCACGTACGTTTTGTAGTGGTACAGTGGGTGCAGCTCTGGGGATGCTACATGGAAGGGCCCTGCTTCCGGGAAGCCGTAGTCCAGCCCCTCATTGCGTGGCAGGAGATCGACATCATGCATGGCGATGTAATCGGTGTCATTGCCGCTCTCCAGAAAACCGACATTAATCAGGGATGCTCTGTTAAACCTGCTCAAGAAACCAGCCAAATCCTGTTCCAGCTCTAAGTGCGACTGTCTACTTGAGATGCTGCAGCAGCAGGTTCAGTACTCCTCTAAGAAAAGCCTAGTCACGGTACATCATTGGCAAGCCTCCCCTGTGCACTGGCAGGATCTCCTGCCTTCACAGTTGGGGACCTCGGGTGCTGCAACTCGACACTCAAACACACACAGTCTATCCAGGCTAGCCAGGGTGCAGGGTGTAAGGGGTTAGAGCGACTACCATGTTCAGTACCTATTTTAAGGACGGCCTTTTGGGAAAGTGGGCTGGAGGTTGCACAGATGTTTGGCACGTAGCTCACATGTAAGAGACAAAGCATTGGTGCAAGTGGTATGTTGAGATGGCGACCTGCAGGACAGTCCAGGACAACACAGTGTGGGCAGCGTACCATGGCGTGTCTGAACAACACTGGTACCACCATCGAAGGTAAAGTGGCCTCCTCAGATGGGTGGAGATATGGGGGTACATTAAGAATGTTCTGGGGACACCAGTGACGTTTTCAGAATTGCATTTCTGCAGGTTCCCTTGGCTCTTGGAGCTCCAGCCTCACAGCATTTACTGACAGCAAGAAAATCTAGTTCTTACAGTTAAATTCTTCCTCGTCTGCTAAGGACAGGCCCTGCAGAAAGGAGCATGGAGAAGGAAAATAGCCCTTTGCCCTTTTCTTCCACTGTGACTTTCACAGCCCTTCACTATGTATGAAACTGGACCCAGCACATTACCTCTAGGCTCAGAGCACCTGAAATTTCAGTTGTTCGCACCCCCGTCCTCCCCCATCTTCAGTGCTCAACCCAGCAAGGAAGAAAGAAACCAACCTCACTAAGCCCTGAAGATCAAGTTCCCCCGTCCTAGGAAAGAAGAGTGACCCCATTTCAGAGTTGAGAAAACTGGGACGAGGGCCCAAAGTGACTTGCTCAAGGTTGCAGGACGAGCCTAGAACCCGGGAGTTCTACCTCCTCCGTGGCACAGAGAATGCCCTGGGGAGGGGCCTGCTCCAAGCCTGGCATCCCTGGCCCCAGGGTCCCTGCAGCCCGGGGCACAGCACAGCTCATACCTGTAACGGTCCGCCTGGTTGAGCACGAAGATCCGGTGGCGGATCCTCTGCCTGCTGAGGAAGCGATGCATGTGCGGCACGAAGGCCAGCAGCTCCTCGAAGCGCTCCCGGAACGGGACCAGCAGCGCCAGGCGGTGGGGGCCCCAGGACGGGTCGTCAGGCGGCGAGGCCCGGGACTCGGGAGCCTCCGCCCCGCCGCCTCCCCGGGCCACGTCGCCCGAGCAGCTGAGCTGGAGCCACAGCAGCGAGACGAGCCCCAGGAGCAGCGCGGCGAAGACGAGCCGGAAGACGGAGCATTTCCGCGGCAGGGCGGCCAGCAGCCGGCGAGACCTGGGGCGGGGACCGGGAGAGTCGGAACCGGGTCGAGCCGCAGCTCCGCGCCGCCCCATGCTCCCGCCCCGCCCCCGCCCCGCGTCCTCACCCGCCCGCCTCCCGCGGATAGGCCGCCGGCTTCCTGCGGGACGGGAACATGCTCCGGCCGGGGCGGCGCCGGGCTGCCCCCGCCAGGCGGGCTGGAGAGGAGACAGCGGCCCGGGCCGGCGCTGAGCGGGTCCCCCGGAAACACGGCCCGGCCCCGCCGTTCCGCCTCCGTGCGGGTTCCGGGGCCAGGAGGCGAGGCTGACTCCGGCCGGGGAGCAGCTCCTCCAGGCCGTGGGGCGAGACGCCCGGGCCGGACCGCGGGGCTCAGCAGAGCTGCCCTTCTCCGCGGAGCGTGGGCCCCCCACGAGCCGGTTCTCAGGGCTCTCTGAGGAACCCAGCCCAGGAGAAAGGAGCTGAAGGTCGGTAACCAAGTGACCCTGACACCCCGGGGCCCTGCCCACAAACCGCGGAACCAGCGCTCCCTGCCTGCTGCCCAGTGGAGGGGGAAGGCTGGCTGCAGCCTGGGAGGAGCAGCCCAGGGCAGGGTTCACCTCCGCTGAATTCTATCTTAGAGCCCTTAAATCATGGTTTAAGGAGGTAAATAACTCAGTCCTAGATTGGGGGCCTATTGCAGGAGTGGGTGGGTGAGGTCTTGAGGCCAGCATTTTGCAGGAGGTCAGACTAGATGATCGTACTGGTCCCTTCGACCTTAGTCTATGAGTGTGACGCTACCCCCGTGGCAGCCAGCAGAGAATGCCACGCAGGGAGAATGACAACTTCTACAAGTGCCTGGTCCCATCACACTCAGGGAGAAAGGCAGATAAAGGGGAAAGACAGCACAGCTTTGCCTTGTTCCTGGCTGACAAGTTAAAGCCATAGGAAAGTAAAGGCTAAGCCATAAAATATCCAGTCACCCCTGCCTAGAAACTTGGATGCTTGCAGTCCCCAGCACTGTCCTCACAAACCACAGGGATGAACGTATTTGAAACACCCAGGGTAGATACCCAACCCTGCTGCCTCAGCTCTAAAACAGCTACTTCCAGGCACTTTGCAGTCTTTGCTTTATGCATTTGACAGATAAATACAGAGTCAGTCCTGGACAGCCCAGGAGCCTCAGGGAGGCACGGTAGTTCTAGAACCCAAGGCCTTCACAACCTATCATCTATAAAGTGACCCAAGGACAACCCAGAACAGAGTCATAGCAGATTTCAGTTCCTGGCTGACATTCCTGAGAACCAGAGGAACTGTTTGCTCAAGCTTCCTCTTCCCTTTATACGAGCTTCATGGCAGGAAGAAAATACTTGTGGTTCTGTTTGAAGGTGTGAGGATTCCAGCCTCATTGCAGAGGGCAAGCCTTGGGACAGAAGGAAATCCAAAGGCGTGACCATGCCCAACAATTCAACTGACATGGAGTAGAGCCCAGATTTCCAGGGGACAGACTATGCACCTCAGAGGGACCTGTGCAGGATAATATTCTCCTCCTTATTCCAAGGGAAGATAGTCCAGTGGTTTGGGTGCTAACCTGAGGCTTGGATTCAATGTCTTGTTTTCCACGGTCTTCCTGTGGAACTTGAGGCAAGTCACTTAGTCTCTGCACTTCAGTTCCCCCCTGTAATGTGGATAGTAGCTCTGCCTGCCTCCCAGGGAGACCATGAGGATAAATGTGTTCAGGATTGTGAGGCTCTCGGATACTACAATGATGGGGCCCAAGTAAGTACCACAGATTGAGACAGCAAGCGATTGAAATGTCATAACAACCCAGCACAGACTGGGAGGATGGGAAGGAATGGAGGTAGATGACATTTAGCCCAGCCATCTGGAAGGACTCCTGGGGTGATCGGTCCAGGTTCCTGGTACTCAGACCTTGCTTCTGGGAAGAGAGGGCTGTTGGCTCACGCTGTGTCTCCACTTTATACCAGCTTCTTGGCTTCAAAGAAACTCTTGAGGTGCCTCATCTGCCATATGCCAATGGCAACAAGAATGAGGGTCTGGACAATAGACCACCAGAGAACCCGCTGGTTGGTGCTCTCGCTGGTCTGGCGGAACCGCTCCTCTCGCCACTGCGGCAAGGAAACCACAGGTCAGACAAGGAATACAGACAGATGCTCCCTCGAGCATCAATGGCTGCCCTAGCTCTTATCTACCAGGAAACTCTAATAGTCACTTCAGCTGCAACAAGTTCCCAGCTAGACCCACCACCACAGCCCCTTACATCTCCACTGTCAAGAGCATGGATGGTTCCTTACCCGCTGGTAGTTCTGCTCCTTCTGGATTTGCTCCACCTGCTCAATGAGCTGCCGCACCCGGAGCTGCAGCTCACTCAGCTTGTCCTTGGCAGCAATCTCAGCATAGTCATTGGCATGTTCCCCCACCTGGAGATCCAGATGTACCCTCTGCAGCAAGAAAAGAGAACACACTCAGCAGCTCCATCAGGCAGAGGGTCCACCCCATTCCTGAGCAAGCTCCTTACCAGCATACCCCCTGCAAAGAGGGAGAATTTGGTGGAGTTAGAATGCAGGCAAATCTGATGCTCTCCGGGAGTGTGCGAGGTGAAGGTGAATCTGCCCTCAGAGCCATACTGCCTCGACAAGACAATCTGGAAGAGAAGGACAGGGCCGTAATAGCAGGGTGCAGCCAGATTTGAATGGAGTATGTTCAGGGGTCTAACACCAGGATTCAACTCTGCATCAAGTTTCCTGGCTGAACACTTGGTGCTGCAGATGGAGAAAGTATGTCTGCCTAAAGGAAACTGATGGTGAGATCTAGCTAGATTTACAGGGGCGAGAGACCCTCAGAAATTCCATGCTATCTGCCCAGGTGACATTTAAAGCATCACACTGGGCCCAGGGCCAGAGCAGCATTTCAGTTAGTCACTCTCCTGAGATTCCATTCCACTCAACCTTGGAGTCTGTTCATTAGGAATTTCAGAACAGGCTGTGGCTCCAAGTAATTGCACTGGAGAGGAGGCTGGGAACTGCCAGAGAAAGAGCCCCATCCAGGCCCAACCCTCCTGTTCCGGACCAGACCATCAAAAGTCTAGGCTCTTAAACACCATGATCTAACTAGGCTAGAAGTGATGGGATACTATGTACCACAGGATCGCACTGACCAGAGCTGACTCTGGAGTGAAGCAGCTAGAAGGAAGAGATTTATTTTTCAATTTTTTTTAATTCCAACTAGAATTTACAGAACTAGGTTCAACATCCCATTGGCAAGAACTTCACAACAGTGAGGCAGCAACAGGAAATTAAGCAAATCCATCTAAACCCAGAGCTTTCCCTCATGCTACAAAGAGTCTTTTTCTACAGCAGAATCATCAGTATCTGGAGTGATTTCATACCTGGGAAGTCTGGACAAAGCCTCAATGGTCTGTGAGGCGCTACAGTCAGCAGCAAACAGAGCAGCCAAAAGTAGGTATAAGGTATAAAAGTGGGTATAAGGGCAGATTCAGCCTGCAGAGCCAGAACACCTGCCCTCACTCCCAGCTGAAAGACATGTCCATGTCAGTCCCTTCCTACCCCCACCCAAGTACCTTATCATCAGGATCCTTCACCTCCACGAACATACCAAGGCCAGGGGTGGCAGGCATGTAATCTTCCCGCTGCTTACCATACAGCTGAGTGCGGTAATTCCCTGTAAGGCAATTATGAAACATATGACCTATGAGACATACCACAACAGCCCCGGCTTCTCCCTATTCCCCACTCCAGAGGCCTTCACAGTCCGCCCCAGTCCTATCCCCCTGTCCCCTCTGTCTTTCTCCGGGCAGTGCCCGCACCTACCACCATAATTCCTCCATCCACCCTCATTTCCACATCCCCCAGCACCTGTCATCACGGGTCTCCTCCAGCCCTTCTTCCCACTGCCCGGCCCGCCCCCCACACGTCATCACGGGGCTCCCCTGGCCCCTCTTCCCACACGTCATCACGGGTCTCCCCCGGCCCTTCTTCCCACTGCCCGGCCCGCCCCCCACACGTCATCACGGGGCTCCCCCGGCCCCTCTTCCCACACGTGTCATCACGGGTCTCCCCCGCCCCTCTTCCCACTGCCGGCCCGCCCCCCACGTGTCATCCGTGCCCCCCCGTCCGCCCTCATTTCCCCTCCCCCGCACCTATCACCATGGTCTCGTCCGGGATCTCCTCGATGAAGCACCGGCGCTCCGTCTCGCCCAGGTGGAAGTAGAGGCCCCAGGTGCCGGACACGGCCAGGAGCAGCTGGCCCAGACTCCAGCCGCCGCGAGGCGCCATCTTGCCGACCCGCGCCACGTAACGCCGGCGGCCGCGTGCTGCCCCACGGGACTCTAATTCCCAGCAGCCCCTGCGCACTCAGCACCAGCCCACGCACACAGAGGACGGTGACCGGGGGGGCGGTACTGACGAGCACTCGTCGCTCGGTACCGGAGGAGCGTTTCTTCCCCCTCCCTCCCCAGTCCGGCTGCTCCTGCCGCGGGGTCACGGAGGCTGGCCCACCCTCCCAGGAACACCCCAACACAGGCCGGGAGGAGAGGGGGCATGGCCTCTGGGGGAAGCATGCCTTTCCTCTCTCTGGCCCCCAGTCCCTTGGACACAGAGCATACAGTGCTGCCCGCCCTTGGAGCCGGAGCCGGAGCCAGGGCCAGATCCCTAGGGGCTGCAGCGCTCGCTCCCCACTGCATGTTTGACACAGGCCCCCTAGCAGAGCCAGGGCAGACACAAGATACCAAAATACTCCTGTTATTTCTCCAAAAACAGCTTTTTAGAAACCAGAGTTTGTACAATCCCCATAGAAAAGGTCCCATTTGGGCGCGGGCCTGGGCAGCGTCTCCATTAGTAAAAACGCTTGTTTCTCTCCTGCCGTCGCTGGAAGACCACAGCCCCCACCACGGCACACACAGTGATGCCCAGCAGGGCACAGAGCAGCAGCAGGAACACCTTCCAGCCGGTCAGGGGCCCACTTCGGAAGTTCCCTGTTGGGTCATCCACATTGTCTGTGGGGACCGGAAAAAATGAGGCTTAGATTAGAAAGGTTTACACTAGTCTCCTACTCCTCCCGGAGCCTGGGGTCTCCCCTCTGACCAGTGGTTAATGAACAGGCTAAGAGTGGCTTTGGACAAGACAATGTCACATATTTATCCTTATGTTAGGGTTAGGCCGGGAATGCTCACTGCCCAGGCTGGGGTAGTAAAATCCATAGTATGCCCCCACGCTCCATGTGAGTAATGCCCTTCCCCCTGTGACACTACACACCACTGGATCTCACTGCTTGTGGCTGAGGCCGAGCATGCTCCACCAAGGTACTTGCCAGCCAGGGCCCTCCCTAGCAGGGGGCGAACAGGGCGATTGCCCTGGGCCCTGTGGTTACATTGGCCCTGCGCTCTCCCGCTCCCAGTGGGCCAGGGGCAGTGTGGGACCTGCACCACAGGCCCCCCACAGCCACACACTTCCCTGCTCCCCATTGCCTTCGGCAGGGAGCCGAAGGCTACGGGGTGGGCTGGGAGCATTAAGCCCAGCCTCTGGGCTAGACCTCCCCGCCCCTGGGGCGGAGCTGGCAGGACCAGGGGCAGGGCAGGTGGCCGTCCCATGGGGGGAGTGGGGCCCAGGGCCAATTGGCCAAAGCGGGGCCCCCACCCCGCATGCTGGAGGGGAGCGTGGCGGGCCGACTGGGAACCAGCTCCGGCTCTGGCAGCCGAGGCCGCCTGTTCGGGGGGCTGGAAGGAGCCAGCTCCAGCCCCAGGCCGGGAGGCCGCCTGTGGGGAGGAGCCAGCCATTTGGGGCAGGCTGGCCCAAAGGCCAGGGCCCACTTGCTCCGCCCCTGGGCCTGCCTGCTCCACCCAGGGCTGGCCCAGGGGCCAAGCATAGCCCTCCTGGCCCACCCCACCCCAGTGCCTTCGGCTCGCTGCTGAAGGCAGTGGGGCAACTGTGGGAGGAGGGGCTGTGGTGTGCGCAGGCCCCGTACTGCCCCACTGGGAGCGGGACAGCGCGGGCCCCGGGGCAATCGCCCCGTTCGCCCTTCCCCCCTCCCCCAGGACAGCCCTGGTGGAGCGGCCCAGCTCCTCTCCAGCATGGGGGGGACGGGCCCCGCCTAGGCCAGTTGGCCCTGGGCCCCGCTCCCCCCATGGGACGGCCCTGTTGCCAGGCTCAGCAGATCTGATGGGATGACAGGGGAGCCTCAACACGGGAACCCTCGATAATGGGTCCCCAGAGCCAAAAGATTCACCTTTTGGTGACTTAAGGAGGCTGACGCTGGGCTCGATCTTCGTCCAGTCAATGTTCTCCTCCTCCGGTGGATGTTCTACCATCAGCTGAAATAGCTTCATGGAGATGATGTCATGATTGTCTGGGAAAGAAGCATCAATTTTATTAGAGGATTGCACAGCCCTTGTCAAGACACCTGAAAAGATTTCCCTCATACTCTAAGTGCTCTGTCATGCCCTGGTCTCGTCCCTTGGACCCACCCTCACCGACCGAGAGAGATGATTTCAGTCTGACAAGTTTTCCCCAGTCGCCTATAGAGAGTCTTTCCCAGATTGCCTGTCTCCTCTCCTGCATGGGTAAGAGCTGTGAGTCCTTCGCCCACTGAAAAGCATGCTCTGCCTCCGCCCCCAGAGCTGACGTGGGTTGAAACACATTCCAGTTCAAATCAGCTCTCACCAGACAGGTCCCCTGTGCCAGCAGATGCCCCAAAGAAGTAGCCAGTGGGCAGTCGGACCCCCACAATGTCAATGCAGTTCTTCCATTCATTCTTGTCCTCCACATCAGTCATCACCTGCCAGAAAATGCAATGTCACCTCAGGCCGCAGAGTGCTGCCGTGCTCACCATTACCCTCCAGACCTACACCCTCTCTAGAGCCACAGTGAGAAGAGGGCAGGCTGGTTGATCCAGATACTGGGAGGACAGCCCTGCCTCGGCATCACGCCTTGGTCTTGGCAGGGCTGCTATCAACACCTGTCCTGCTCAGCACAAATCCAACTGCACCAGTCAGAAGGTCTGCAACAGGCAACAGGCACAGAGTTCTCCATCATCTCTGAACCCCTCTTACCGTCAGCCGACCCCTGGAGTAACGAACTGCTAGGAAAGTGTCATGGTTCCGATTTCGAAGGTCAGCTGTGCAGCCTGCCAGCTCGGTCAGGCGCCCATCCTTACTGTGATCATAGGGCAGGGAGCCATTGTTCACCATAGCTGAGATGTATGGGAACACGCGCTGTAAGGGCAGAGTAAGAGAACTTTACTCAGAGCCTCCAACAGACTGGGAGAGGTCTGTATTCTGCGTTAGGGACAGATATGTCCAACAAGCCTGAGCCTCCATCTGCCAGGGCCCATTACATTCCCCCCCTTACTGGGGCACATACCTTCCCTCTTCTGTGGCATCGAAGCTATGTCTTTGCCTAAAGAGGGCCAGCTAATAAATCAGCTTGTTTTCTAGGGTAAGCTGACCTTAGGATGAGTCTGGTTGAGGAAACAACAGATCCTTGTGTCTCATTCTTAGGCCACCAGTGGGAAAAGCATTGGTAAAAATTGTCCTATATGAGCTACAAGTACACTTAATACTTATATGTCCATAACATCAGACTGGTTGAGTAAACAGTGAAACTTTCCATTCCTCTCAGTCAAGGAAAAGCACTTCCTTTAAAGCCCTCTTTAAAACACTGATACACTAGTTTCATATTGCCTTTCTGACGTTTCAAGTTGCCACCCTTTAAAGTGGCAAAATACCACACTTTGCTTTGTACAAAATGGTTTGATCCAAACATCTTTAGGATATTCCTATTTTGATCTTGGAGGGGGGAGCATGTCCTTATCTTTAAGGAATATCCTTGTACCGTTCCTGGCATCAGGATGTTTCGGCATGTGCCTGTGTGTTCTGTTCCTAGCATGTCTCTAGGAACATGTGTTCTGCAATCCCAGCACTGAATTTGGGATTTTGAACTTCTGCCAATTTTGCTTCATAATAACAGGGCTTACCTGCTGCCAGGGCTCAGGCCTCAGCCTTGCTCTTAGGTTCTCACTTTCTACTACACGTGCACACAGTTCCAAAGAGACACTAATCCCAAGATCTTACAGTCAAAGGACAAAACAAGAGACAGACGTGGAAGGATAAACGAACAAGACAATATTGTTCAGCATGACAGACAGCGTCTCTGTGAAGTAGTGGGTTAGCCACTGTCAAGCTTTTTTGGAGGTATCATGGCAAAGGAGAGCCTCAAGGAGAATGCTGAAGAAGCTTTGCAGATGTTTAGGGAGAGTTCCTCACAAGTATGAGGGGCAGCATGGGAGAACGCACTCAGGTGCTCATTTGAAAATTTAGACTAATGAGCAGTTCAAGTTGGCATCACAAGTCATTCGAAAGCAACCATTCACAGCTCAATAGTGAAAAAGAGATGCCACATAGTGGGGAGATGCCACGAAAGTGATGACAAGCAACTAATGTTTGATGAGACAGAGAAGGTAAAGCCAGTGGCTTTTGTTAGCTGACAGTTACAATGGCAGCCAGAAGGTGCAACAAGATGTGCACATACATAGGAGAAAGAAGGAGGATCAACAACACAGATAAACCCCCTGGTGAGCCCATTTTGGATGGATTTCTGCCAAGCTGAGCTGCATGCTTAAGAGTTAGTATAGGAATGATTAAACAGATGGCTCTTCCTTTTCCTACTCTCTTCCATTCCCATGTTATATGTTAGTGATTCATCTAGGATTAACCCATGGTCTAGCAATGCACATTTACTAAAAATCATTGTCGTACAGCCTGAGAAACTGCCTGAGAAAGTCCTAGATGAAGCCAGGGAAGTCTCAAGGAAGGCCTTCTTTGAGCTGCAATTTGGAGTTTTTCCTTTGTATATTTAGTAAATGGTGCGAGGGTCAGGTTTGTTCCCTGCCTCTCTTCCCTAGTTCAGCAGGAATCAGAGACCCTGAAAATAGGTTATTTCTAGCTAGGAAAACTGACCTACACTAGTAACTCAACACGTCTTAACCTCCCGCACTACGTACATCTCTTCCTCTCCCTCCCACTACCTCCAGTACAGTCAGGCCAGCCCCAGCTCCATGCAACAAATGATGTGCCATGGCCACTCAGCAAGAAACGACATCTCCCTTATGCTAGTCACCATGAGCCTTGTCTGTGCTGCAGGGAGCCTGAGGCCTCCCCAGCACTGGACAGGCTTACTTTCGCCACCAACCTCTGTTGCTTCATCATTGGGGTACGTGTCCAGGAAAATGGCCAAACCATGGAAGTTATCCTTGCTGCCAAAGACAGGGCCTAGAAAGCAGAGCAGCAGAGAGTTAACAGAAGAACAAGAGGCAGCTCTGGTGCTCTGACAAAGGGGCTACATTCACTCTATAGCCGGCCAGATGTAGTGGGAGAGGGGCCAAGCTGGAGGAGTCGCCCTTCCATAAGCCCCCACCCCTTCCCAGCCTCCTGCCCTATCACAGATAACACATGCATAAACAAACATAAACAGATGAACAAACCTACTAACTGTCCACTTTCCTTGTTGCTGTTGCACTGTTCTCCCCACATTTTTTTGGTATCTTGGGGGAAGGGGTGGAGCCGGGAGGTGGATGGCCCTGGAGGGAGTGGCCACCGCACTCCAGCCAGGTTGCCGCTTGGCCTGCCCACGGAAGGAAGAGGTGGAGATGGGAGGGAGACGCAGACACTCCACTCCAGCCAAGGCCCTCCTGGACCTATGAAGTGGGGCACCCGGCTGAAAGGGGGAGCAGCTGCAGAAGCCATGCTCCAGGCTGTCAGCCAGGTCCAGCTGACAGGCCAGAAGAAAGGCTCAGGAGGGCTGTATCCAGCCTGTGGACCATAGTTTGCCCCCCTCTGGGCTAAGCAGAATTTCAGATCCCACCCATGATACCTGAAGGAAGATTAACTTTTTCAGCTGAAAGTGAGGCAGAGGAAAGAGGGCACTAAGGACACTCTGCTCTGCATTGCAGCGCCCCGTCTCTTGTGAACGTCACATCCCTTAGTTAGCCAACATGTTCTGTACATATTACTTATCCCACTTTATTATGTATGAAGCGCATGGTCTGAATACGCCATGAGCGCTGGGCACCTATGCCAACTGGATTGTACTCTTTTTCCCCACAAAATGCTGTTCATTCTTGTCCACTGGTATATCCCATAATACCTTTGAACAGAACAACTTAGCATTTGGCATAAGTGGATAGGAAAACTGTAAAAGGCAAAAATCCATTAAAATTTTGCCTCGGAATGAGCTGGGGAGCCACCTTCGTGGATCAATACCTGGAATGCTAGGATCCAAACCAAAGATGAAATAAGGTACAGAACAATGAAAAAACAGCTACAAGCTGATGGGTTGGGTCTCAGGTGTTATAAACCACTCTATGACTTGTCACGACCATTCTGTATGTAGCAGTGGGTCTGGGATGTATCTTCTGTGTAAGATGAACATGCTGGGAGGCAAGAACTGCTTCTCAAAAGTAGCGTACTTTGATTTTGGTGCTGTAATGCTTTGTCTTTAGATGATACATTTGGTTAACTTAAAAATGTTCCAGAGCCCAAATAGCTAAGAACAAACAAATGTAGTCAGACAATTGGCTACATTTTTAATGAAGATTGTAAAGCTGCTATCAAATCAGCCAGCAGGAGGTCTGTGAAGTGACCCATCCCACAGATAAATCACACACCATGCAAACTGCTTCCGCCCAAGCAGCGTGAATAAGTAGTTTCTATAGAGGAAAGTGCTAATGGAGATCTTTGGTGCTATGTGTTTTGGTACTAGAGACCAGGGGGAATTTGATACCAAGAACAGATGTGCAAGGCAAGTTCCAGAGGGGTGGCTGTGTTAGGCTAGTTCAGCAAAAACAAACAAGGAGTCCTGTGGAACTTTTCAAGACTAACCACCAGCTTTCATGGGTGGCGCCCATGTGAGAGCCATGTGTTATATGATAGGGACAAACCAGTCCAGCTTCTGTCACAGCAAGTCATAAAGAGAGGCATGCTCAGGGCTCGGAATGCTAGCCTGCCACAGGAAGCAAATAGAGGGGGATCTCAACATACACTTTGGAATTAGTTTCCCAGCCCTGAAGAAGAGCTCTGTATGGCTCAAAAGCAGAAATTGGTCCAATACAAAACAAACAAGGAGTCTTGTGGTCCAATACATGATATTGCCTTACCCACCTCATCTCTTTGACTTTGCATAGAGACAGCAGAATGCAGTGGCTCCCCAGAAGCAGGCTCTGTCATGGGATGCACATCCATGTGCCCCTGGGCTATGGTTTATATGATTTTTCTGTTCACTTTTGCACTATGATTTGATTTGATGACAATTATACCATGCAAGGCTCCTTTATGGATGCTCATTACACATTCTACATGATTACTATGGTACCATGTTTCCTGCAGCATCATGTGTGTGTGCCCACGTGAAACAGGTTGCATGGCTTAGGGGAGTGAGGGAGTCAAGCAGAACACTCTTCCAGCAGCACATGAACAGCACAGAAGCTGAAGAGTTCCATGATAAAGGCAATGTAAATTGACCTCCCTGGTTCAGGCAGGAGGAAAGGAGGCTGAGATGTTTTTTGGAAACAAAGAGGTGTTTTGAATGGCTTTGGGCTTTTTGCCTGAGACACTCCATCTTAAAACATCTAGAAAAAGGACCATGCCCTGCCTAAAATAGACAGAGACAGCTGCAAACCATCTCAGCCAGACTTGAGTGGTGAGAGGAATATGTTTCTTATAGCGTAGTATATGTGTTATATCTTTTATTTACACATAGTTACTTCTGACTGCTTTATTAAATGATTGTGCATTGATTTGCTATATACTCACTTAAAATCCAATGCTAATCAATAAACTAGTGTGTTTTATCTAAAGCTGTGTGCCCTTTAGAAAGTATCAATCAGAGTGGCTGGGCACTATCCATTTCAATGTTAAATGGGCGAACATGTGTTTATGGAGATTGGGGATGGGTTCCAGTCTCTGTAGGATGAAGGTTCCTGGTGTGGTTTCTGGGGTCTGAGCGTGCTCACTTGGGGACCGCTCCACAGGTGCCTAGTGGGCGCACACCAACTGCCTGGCACTGATTACACGCAGGAGGCTGGTGTGGACTGATTCAGGAGTAAGTAGTCACCTGGAAAGGCGGGGTAAGTTGGGGTTCAGCACACAGGACCAGAAGCAGGGAGCAGCCTGTCACAGGCTCAAAAGGGGGAACTCCCAGTATTACTAGGGAACACTATTTACATTTCCTTTCCTGAGCTGCTGCTGGCAGTTACTGAAAGAATGAAGTGCAGAAGCCAAGATGGCAGGAACTTTGCCCACCCTTCCTCCACAGTGAGAGGGCCATCTCTTCTTCTATGAGTGCATGCACCATCCCCTATTGTGTACCTGGAATGAGGCGTTCCCGGGTGTACCACAGAGCAAAACCATCCCCATGCAAGTTCTTCTTGCCTGCTCCATGGATCTTGAAGTGGACATGGAGCTCCCAATCCTTGAGGAAACAGGGCTGGGAAAGATTGAGTGACACTCAGTACCCTGGACAGCGTAACATGCGCCGCCTTCTGCCCCCCCACCCTCAAAAACAGACAGAATTTCTCAGCTACTGCATCCACTGTTTCCCTCTTACAGACAACTACAGTCCCTGCAGAAACCAACAGCTGTCCCCTGATTCAGGGCTTCGGCTCTAAAACAACCCAATCAGAATCCCACCCATCTCCAGGCTGCACTCACCACACGGTTCCAGATGGAGCCCTCTTTGCTGCGCTCGTCAGGAGTCAGGCGAACGTACTGGCTGGTGAGCATTGTGCTCCCCTGGAAGTCCCAGAGGGGCATTGAACTGGAGCCAAGCCCTAGAGCAGACAGATTGGGGACAGCTGAAGTCACAAGGGATGGATCACCGGGCATGTGGGAGCTGCAACTAAGTCGCAGAGACGCGCCATACTCGGTGCAGTCTGCGCGGGACACAGGCGGGAGAAGGGCTGCAGGGAACCAGCCCTGCCCTGCTCCACTGCTATCGGGGGACAGCGAGCGCCCCGCTCCTTGGGCAACCAGAACGGGGCAGGGCCTGTCTGGGAGCGGCCAGCTCCGGGGGCGACCCCGGCCCGGCCCGGCCCGGCCCCTCACCCTGGTAGGGTTTGATCAGCGAGTGCTCCCGCTTCAGGTGCTCGTTGTTCCCGTCCGTGAGCTCGGCGGCCCCGTGCCGCAGCCCGGACAGCAGCAAGAGCAGCCCCCCGGACACGAGTCCGCGCGCGGGGCACGCCCGGCCCCGCGGAGCCGCCGCCATCTTCCTCCCCGCCGCTCGTTCGATCAGCTTCCGCCTGAACGCGCAGGTCCCGTGCCCGATCTCCAATCAGAGCCCGCCCTGACGGGGCTTCCGCAGGAGACCCCGCCCCCAAACAGCGCCGCTAGTGCGAGAGCACACGTCATTCCCTGTATCTGACGGCGGAAGAGGGGCGTGGCCCACGAGACTCAGGCCTCCCAGCATGCACTTGGGCAGGGAGTGTAACGAGCCCCCAGTATGCGCTAGCCCAGAGAACTACAACTCCCGACATGCACTTGGGCTAGGCGTCTCCTCTCGCAGCATGTTGGGAATTGTAGTTTTACTGTGTCTCCTTCCTGTCGGCTTTTAGCGAGTCCGTGACATCGCCCCGCCCGCGCAGTGGCCCCGCATGACCACGCCCCCGGCCCTACCCGCACGACTGGCGGACCAGTCCCCAACCCTGAGCCGCGCGGCCGTGAGCCGTCTGTGCCGCTGTGCCCCTCGTCCCCTGCCCGGCCCCCACTGGAGGTGGCTCAGGCCGGACCGCACACGAATACCCCAGGCAAGCAGCAGATGGGTCCAGCCAGGTTTATTGGAGATTGCCAGGCAGCCCCTGGGCCCTCACCAGCTGGATCCCAGGGCTGCAGCAGCACCTCCACTCCGGTGCGTGCACCCCCAATAGATTTCCCGCCAAACGGCCCTGAGAGATCAGGGATGAATGGAGTCTCTCGCAGCAGCTGGCACGGGCCTGGCACAGTCCAGCACATGGCAGGAGTCGGGTGTGGGTATTATTGATAGTGCAGGTTTGGCTGAGCCTAGGGAGTGAAGCAACCTCTCAAGAGCTGAAAGCCCAGGTCTCTGCAGCTTGAGCTAAAGAGCCTGAGTCTGTGCAGGGGCAGGTGTTGCACATGCAACACACACATTAGTAAAACAAGCAAGCAGTCCTGTGGCACTATCGCACAAGCTGAGTCTTTAAAGGTGCCACAGGACTCCTTGCTTGTGATGAACTAGACGGACATGGCTCCCCCCCAAACACTCCCGAGTGTGTTCCATGTGCAATGAAAGTGGCTGTAGAATGTCAGCGTGGCTGCGTGCAGTGTGGGGCCCGTGGCTGTGGAGGCGGTGACAATGTGCAGACCCAGGGATAGGGAACGGGACAATTCCTTTTCAGGCTGCCTTTTGGGGCTGGGATTTTCCAAAGCACGGCTCCTTGGGCCGCAGCCTCTGAGAAGGCCACCTTGAAAAGACCAGTAACTACTCCCAGGCCACATTTACGTGTGGCTCTGAACCTTTGGGGATTGACTCACAGCGTTGCTGCAAGGTACAGATAAGGAACGTAGCCTATGGTGCGCCATCTCCAGAAAGTTCTGATCTGACTTGTGGATCCGGACTGTGTCTGAGCCCAAACATGCACAGATGTCATCTTGTTCTACACAATGGCCTCCTCTTCCTCACCTGACTTTGCATGCACTGCGTGTGGAAGGCTGTGCTGTGCGTACCGCATAAAACTCATGCCTTCTTAAAAGGATCTCAGCCCAGCCTCGAGACCCCAGATGGACTTCAGGGCTAGAGGGTTGTCAGGGCACTGGTCTACCACAGCCCTTGCTGACGCCTGCCCGCAGCATGGGAAATGGGAGGAAGTGGCTAAGGGCACGGACCAGAAGGGTGAGGGATTCTGATGCTGATGAGCAGTGGGAGGATGGCAGGGAAAGCTTCTTGAGCTCAGCAGCCTGGGGCCCGGGGCCCCGGGGGCCAACTGCTGGGACTCACGGGGAGCTGCTGGGTGTAGTGGGGACAAGTGCAGTGTGATTCAGTTCCTGCACCTGGCTCCAGTCACTTCTTCTGACTTCTGATCTGGCTGCACATCCAGTTCATCCCGTCCTATTGAAAAGAGAGACTGCTGTGAGCAATGGCCACTCCCACGTCCCCTGCCTTAATTCCATGCAGGGTCTCTTGCCTGATCCTTGGCTCCACAGCTTCTTTGCTGACCTCCCCAACCCTGGGACCTCCTCTCATCCTTCTGGCCCCCATCCCATACCTGGACTCCTTCCCCAGACAGGGCTGAGCAGGCCTGGATTTGCCAATGTCGGTCTCGGTACGTATGTAGGTTCAGTCCCTCTGCGATCTCTGCAGCTGGTGCTGCACTTGCGAGATCCTGCTTGTTGGCAAACACCAGCAGAGGGACCCCATTGAGACTCTCTTCCTCGACCAGCTCCGCCAGCTCCTGCCGAGATAGAGAGCAGCACACCCTGAGTGCAGACTGCTGCCAGGCCCCACTGCACGGGGCCTCATTCCAGTACCTGTCTGTCTGGCCAGGCATGTAGGGCCAAATGATGGGCTGGGGGAACATCCCTCACCAAGTGTCACAGGCCAAACCCCAAAAGGCAGGGAGTTGTCATTGTCCCCAAGCCCACCTGGACCTGGCTCCCCCTTCCTGGCATCAGTCCCCTTCCGAGGGAAAGACCAGCATCTATAACCAGTGGGTAGCCTTGGTTCCAGTCTCCGGTGTCTGACTAGAGCCTGGGGTAGGCCAAGGCTCCACCCTGGGCTCTGTGACCTCAGGCATGTTCTCCTGTCCCTCAGAGGGCTCACGCTCCTACAACAGACTGCCAGGGAATTACACTTCCCAGCAATCCTTCAGCAGGATCCAGCCCAAACTACTCTCAGAACTGAGTAGTTAAGGACCGTGGTTCCCTCTGCACTGCCTCCACAGATTTGCCCCCTCCCCAAGAGGAAAAGACTTAAAGGGCCAGGACACCCTGTTAAATTAGGTAAAGCAGCGCTCCAGCAGCATAGCCCCGCCTTGATGTCGAAGAGCCCAGAAGCAGGTGTCCCAGAGCCACCTGACATAAGCATGTGCAAAGTCAGGAGCAATCCAGCCACAAGTCAGTGTATTTTCAGAGAGGCCCATGGCAATTGGATCAGGGGCACAGCCACATCATACCTGCCCGGTCTCCTCAAAGCGTTTCTTGTCAGCACTGTCAATTACGTAAATCTGCCACAGGAAGAAAAGGGAAAATCACCAATTCATTTCTCTTCCTACCCCCCTGCTGTCCTATGGCCCCTCCCGCCAGGCCCGCCTGCACCCCATTAGTTCTTCTGTGGGTGGCTCACAGGCACCGCTGGTACCCTGCACAGTGCTCTGAGCCTGTCTTCTGTATTGCAAGTGGCTCAAGCCCAGTTGCTCCAGTTTCCCACACTGCCTTAGGAATGGGCTCTTGGGCTTGCTCAGCCCTTGGGCAGTCCCGGCACACCTGGGGCTGGGCCTATACTCACCAGCATGTCTGTGTTGCCCAGGTACTTCTTCCAGTAGGGGCGGATGGCACGCTGCCCACCGATGTCCCAGACGTTCAGCTGGAAGCCATGCGAGTGGACGCTTTTTACGTTGAAGCCCTGCTCAGAGACGCAAACCAGGCTGTAAGTCCAGCCAAGAGAGCAGAGCTGGGCCCAGCATCCGGCACTTACCTGTGTGGGGGTGATGGTGCTGGCATCCTCTGAAGCCAGGCGTGTCAGCAGTGTGGTTTTCCCAGCATTGTCCAGCCCCAGCAGGACGATCCGCAATTCCTGCTCCACCGAGCCCTTAAGTTTCTGGATGACGGAGAGGAGCCCCTGCAGAGATGAGGGGACGCTGAGCGGCTGGCACTGCATCCCAGAGCTCCCCGGGCATGACTTGGGGGCTAGTCATGATTAAGGGGCTGGAGCACATGACTTATGAGAGGCTGGGGAACCAGGCTTGTTAATCCTGCAGAAGAGAAGACTGAGGGGGGATTTGATAGCAGCCTTTAACTACCTGAATGGGGTTCCAGGGAGGACGGAGCGAGGCTGTTCTCAGTGGTGGCAGATGACAGAACAAAGAGCAATGGTCCCAAGTTGCAGGGGGCAGGAGGGAGAAGGGGGGAGAAGCACTGGAGTGTGTTACCAGAGGAGTGTGGAATCTCCGTCATTAGAGGTTTATAAGGCCCAGCTTGAGAAAGTCCTGGCTGCATGGTTTAGCTGGGGTTGGTCCTGATCTGAGCAGGGGTGGAACTAGACACCTCCCTTCCAACCCTGATCTTCTAGGATTCTATGGTTTTAAGAGACAAGAGACAATGCTGACCCAGACGGTGTACATGCACCTCACATGGTTTTGACCCCATCACTCCATAAACTGGAGACTGAGTTCAAGAGAATTAAACCAATTTGTGTAATGAGGAATATCTCTGCGCTACCAGCCTGGCGTGCTCCAGTGGCACTGGTTATAAAGAAAGAGAGGAAATTACAAATCTGAGTCGGTCTTAAAAAGACGTAATGAAGTGAATGTAAGAGAAAATATCTCCTCCCAGCAGTGGTTGATGTCCTCCCAAAGTGAATCATATTCTCCCAGAGTCCCAACTAGATGCTTCAGGAAGATTCTGGCAAATTCCTTCATCCAAAGAAAGTATTAAACTGACTTGTATTTATCTACACAAAAGACACCATCAGAGGACCTAATCAAGCCAGATACTCCATCAAGGGCTCATTCACCTGCTAGTCCACCCATGTGATTTATGCCATCATGTGCCGGAAATGCCCCTCTGCCTGATATATTGGACAAACAGGACAGTCTGCACAAAAGAATAAATGGACACAAATCTGACATCAGAAATCACAACATTCAAAAACCAATAGGGGAACACTTCAATCTCCCTGCTCACTACATCGACGACCTAATAGCAGTGCTCAAACAAATGGATAACAAATCCCAGCTTCAAAGAGAAACTGCACAACTGGAATTCATATGTAGATTTGACTCCATTCTCTCAGGGTTAAACAGGGACTATGGATTTTTTTCCCATTACAACAGGTGGTTTGACCTCACCTTCCTCTATATGCTGTTTCCCAGTGTTTGAATCCTAACATCTACTTTGATTTGCTGTAATGGTCTGACCTGATCCTATGACTTACACTTCCCTGCATTTATATTCCTCTCATTCTGTAAATTCCCCATCTTTAAAGCATCTGACGAAGTGGGATTTTCTCCCACGAAAGCTCATGCGATAAATAAATTTGTTAGTCTTTAAAGGTCTCCCAGGACTCCTTGTTTGTTTTGCTGAACTAGGCTAATATGGTTACCCCTTTGGAACTCATTAAAACCAATTGCATTGTAATTCCAAATGAAATGAGAGGAGAAATCCTAAACCTCATCCATGAAAGACACCAGTGTGTCATGAATGGGTAACCAGTGGCCAAGCATCAGCAAGGACATAAAAAATAAAGTGTTTGCACATGAACACTGCAAACCTGACAGACCAACACGACACAATTAACTTTTAATAACAATACTCCTATGAGACAGACTGTGAAAGAGCGAAGCTGCAGGTTTATGCAAATTCAGAGTACATCATTATCTGGTCATCATGGACTATTTGTCCAGGTATATAGAAATAACGTACTTGAAGGACATAACACGCTGCAGTGTTATGTAGAAACTGACGTGTACTTTTGCCCATTTCTGTATTCCAGAACAGCTAGTGACAGACAATGGCCCACAATTCGCTGCAGCAGAATGTGTCGTTCCCAACAAACTATGATTCTGATCAGTTACTAGCAGCCCATCACCCACAAGCAACTGGAGAGGCTGCGAGAGCTGGGCAGAGCGCGAAGAAAATGGTGCAGCAGGAAGAGCCATTCTCTGCTCTTCTGAGTTAAACATCAACACCAAGAGCAGCTCCTGGGGATAGTGCGGCTCCAGTTCTGATGGGAATACAGCCTGTTCCAACTCTGGAGAAGACCAATCCCAAAATGAGCAGATGTGAAGGGAATAGCCCAAGTGGATAAAAAGACTACAGAGCTTATGAACACTTTTAGAACAGACATCACTCAGAGCGAACTGACCGAGTGATCATGTTCTTGTCAAACTTGATAGAGAAAACAAAACTTGTCAACTCCAGGTGTTGTCAACAAAATAATTCATTGCCAGATCACAGGATCGAGACTGACTGTGAAGCATTCCCCAGAAACTGTCGACAGCTACAGATTGTTCCTTGGAAAGAAGAGTCAATGGGACAAAGTCTGCAGCTGGTAGAAACAGAACACCAGGAAGAAGATTCAGATTCCAAACTGACCACAGCCAGCTGTTGCAGCTAATGGAGAAGCAGATGACCAGGTTGCTACACATTCATGTTGTCGTGTAATCAGAAAACCAGGACCACACACAGACACACACCACAGTGATCGTACACAAACTGAAAGACAGCATGAAAGTGCAACTCTTGTCAATGGCAGGAATGCAGAACTTAGGAGCAGGGATGTACTGCAATGCTAAACTGTTCTGCCAGTAGGCAGTGGGATGTGTGCCGTAAATGTCTGATGCTGCCCTCAGAGGGGCTCGTGGTAATCTCAGCAGGCATGTCTTGCTCAGAGGGCAGTTATGAAGGCAGTCACTAGCTGGCATCGTGGAGAGAATTGGTACTGGTCCCAGAGCCTCATGGCCCTGAACCCAAGGGCTGCTGACCCCCACCCTGCAGCTCACCAGGTTTCACCCTGCATTTCTAGACAGGAGAGCCTCTGGGCTAATCCTAGCCTGATTCAGGCCACAGACACCTGGCTCCATCATAGCTCTCAGCCTCCTGCGACACGGCTCATTTTGACTCCATCCTGGCCACCCAGGGTGACCCCAGTTCCTGGTCTCTCACCCCTTTGTTGATCCCACTGGGAGCCAGGCTCTGCCCCCTTTTACCCAAGTCCTGTCCTGCGTGCCCTGGGCTCCCATCTGCTGCTTCCCTGTGGAAGGATTTTTTACATTGTTACAGATTTCCAAGGTCTCCGTCCCCCCAACACTGATAGGTGCCCGGCCCTGGTTCTGTCATCTCAGGGAGGAAGGGGGCTGGACCCCAGTGCTATCATCTCCGTGGAGGGCCGTGCTAGGCCCCCATCCTGTGAGGTGGACACATCTCCATAGCCCCACAGGGCCTGGCTGGGAGCTGGGCCTCACTTACCTTCTGCACTTCACCCATGGTCCAGGAGATGCTACACCCTGTGCAGGGTGCTGGACACAGGGAGCGCCTTTGGGCTCAATGCCAGAGCCCGGCCTGCGGCTGTGTCACTGACACGCCCCTTTGCCAGGGTGGGCAAGAGGATTAGAGCTCCGGAATTAGCTGCTGTTTCTCCATTTACCCACAGCATTAAATACCTCCCTTGGTAAATCCCCCAGCCACCTGTCACCCAGCCTGTCTGCCCCTCCCACCCACCAGCTCCTGAGACCCAGGGGAAGGAGTTCAGAGAGGGACAAAGCCCCCACTTCCGACCTGGCGGGGTCCATGGGGTTCAGAGCACGCACATCCCAGGCAAGGAGAGGAGCCAGCCCAGACACCATGGCAGGTGAACTCACCCCAGCACCACATGGCCTCAGTGCCACTCGGACTGGCCTTCCCAGCAGCTCAGCCAAGGCAATCTGCCGCAGATCCATGGAACAGAAGTGAGAGCTGCAGCCCCGCAGAGAGGCCTTGCCAGCAGGGCACCAGGACACATGCTAGGGAGCCCTGGAAAGGGTGGGGTGGAAGGCAGAGCAATCTGTGCTGCACTGGAGTCACAGAAGCGTGGCATGTGGGGAGGGGCTGGGGCAGCAGGGATTTCAGGGTCAGGTTGGGATGGGGCCAGCACTGGTGAGGGGCAACAAAGACCAGCTCTGAGCAGCGGCCAGGGCAGGTCTCACTCTTGCTGCCCAATCCCCGAGCAGCAGCAAGGATTTGCGGGGAGGAGGATACACTGCACTGAGAAGCTGCTGGGGCAGAGCTTTCTCCCAACATGGCAGTGGGGAAAAGCCAGCACCAGAGCCCATGTCTCCCAACAACCATGGACCTGCAGCTCCATCCTGGCACTAAAGTTGGGGTCCCAGCAGCAGAGGGTGAGGGCTCCAGGGATCCCTGGCCCATGCTCTACCCCTTCAGGCATGTGTCTGGTCCACAGCATTGACCCAATGCCAGTCACCAAGCCAGGGATCTGCTTGTTCTGATGTGGGGAGAGGGAGTTCTCTTCCCCGCAACTCTTCCCAGAGCCCTCAATGGCCAAACCCACTGGGTGCAACACATGGAGCATAGACTCCTAGACTTAAAGGTCAGAGGGGACCAATATGATCATCTAGTCTGACCTCCTACAATGCAGGCCTCAAAACCTCACCCACCCACACTCCTGTAATGAACCTCTAACCTCAGACTCTAAGCTCAGAAGGACCCAGCATGATCATCTAGTCTGACTTCCCGCACAATGCAGGTCACAGAACCTCACCCACCCACTCCTGTAATGAACCTCTGACCTATGACTGAATTATTAAAGTCCTCAAATCATGACTTAAAGACTTTAAAATACAGAGAATCCACCAGCAAGTGAGCCATGCCCAATGCTACAGAGGAAGGCAAAAAAATCCCAGCGTCCTAGCCAATCTGCCCTGGGGGAAAATTCCTTCCCAACCCCAAATATGGCGATCAGTTAAACCCTGAGCATGTGGGCAAGTCTCACGAGCCAGTCAAGAAAAAATTATCTGTAATAACTCAGAACCTCCCCCATCTAATGCCCCGTCCCAGGTCACTGGCATATTTATCACCAGTAGTAAAAAATGGACAATTGCCAGACTAGGCCAGCCCATCATATCATCCCCTCCATAAATGTATCAAGCTCAGGTTTGAAGGCAACTATGTTTTTTGCCCCCACAGCTCCCCTTGGTAGACTATTCCAGAACTTTACTTCTCTGATGGTTAGAAACCTGCATCTAATTTCAAGCCTAAATTTCCTGATGGACAGTTTATAACCATTTGTTCTGGTGTCCACATTGGTGCTGTATTAAAATAATTCCTCCCCCTCCCTGGTATTTATCCCTCTGATGTATTTATAGAGAGCAATCATATCTTCCCTCAATCTCCTTTTGGTTAGGCTAAACAAGCCAAGCTCTTTAAGTTGCCTCTCATAGGGCAGTTTTTCCACTCCACGAATCATCCTTGTAGCCCTTCTCTGCACCTGTTCCAGTTTGACTTCATCTTTCTTAAACATGGGGGACCAGAACTGCACACAATATTCCAGATGAGGTCTCACCAGCGCCTTGTATAACAGTACTAACACCTCCCCGTCTCTACTGGAAATACCCCTTCTGATGCACCCCAGAACCGCATTAGCTTTTTTCACGGCCACATCGTATTGGCGACTCAGTCATCCTGTGATCAACCAGTACGCTCAGGTCCTTCTCCTCCTCCGTCACTTCCAACTGATGCATCCCCAACTTATAAGAAAAATTCTTATTTGTCCCTAAATGCATGACCTTGCACTTCCCATTATTAAATTTCATCCTATTCCTAATACTCCAGTTTACAAGGTCATCTAGACCTTTCTGTATATCTCAAACCTCCTCTGTATTGGCAACACCTCCCAACTTGGTGTGGATCCGCAAACTTAATTAGCACATTCCCACTTTTTGTGGCAAGGTCAGTAATAAAAATGTTGAATAAGATCGGTCCCAAGACTGATCCTTGAGGAACTCCGCTAGTAACCTCCTTCCACCTAGACAGTTCACCTTTCAGTATGACCCACTGTAGTCTACCCTTTAACCAGTTCCTTATCCACCTTTCTATTTTCATATTAATCCCCATCTTTTCTAATTTAACTAATAATTCCCTATGTGGAACTAAATCAAATGCCTTGCTGAAATCTAAGTAAATTAGGTCCACCGCATTCCCTTTACCCAAAAAATCTGTTATCTTCTCAAAAAAGGAGATCAGGTTGGTCTGGCATGATCTACCTTTTGTAAAGCCATGTTGTATTTTATCCCAATTACCATTAACCTCAATATCCTTAAGTATGGGGAGACTATTTCCCAAGATTGTCAGGACCAGTGGGAATGGGAACTTTTCTGTAACAGTGTTATGGAAAATGTGTGACTCAGTTTTCCCACTCACATTGTATTGCTGCTCACTGGGCATGCAGGGGTTAATTTCCTCTCAGGGCTGGAGGCCGGGTGTAGCTGGCACTGAGCAGTGAAGTAGCCAGAACTATCCCCTTACTCATGTAGTTGTCTGGAAGACTCACTGGAGAGCAAGGAGCGGAGCTGAAGCTGGAGCCAGCAGGGCTGACCTGGGCCGGAGGGACGCAGACTGAGGTCCCCAAGGCCAAGGAGGCAGACGTGAACCAGGATGCTGGGAGCAGTGGGGCAGGGCTGCTGCCAACAGGAGCTTTTCCAGCTGGCCCACGGCCCGTGGATGCAGCTTGTTCTGACCAGGGTGCCCCATGGCGCCCCAAGAGTCTGGTCTCTCCCAGGGCATGAACTCAGCCACGGGGAGAAAGGACCAGAGCCAGGGGCCCTTCTTCAGAGCTGTGGGACTTCTCCTTGCAGTAAATGGGGGGTGGGACAAGCCCAGTGAAGGGAGGATGAGGCTGTGTGGGTGGGGAAGAGCCAAAGGGGGTGCAAGGAAGACCCCAGCTTCTCCCCCATCTCACCTTCCTGCCCCGGGCAGCCCCACCCCACTCACCCTGCAGCAAATCAATCGGTCCAGCGGGGCCGAGCTTGGCCTCATCTCACTCCCCTGCCCCTCATCTGTGCTTGACCAGGGCGCTGCCACCCGGAGCCCGGGCTAGGCCTGTACCCACCTCCTGTCGCCCCACTGGCAGTGGGATCCCCAACAGGGTCCTCCATCCCAGGGCCTGGCTCTCCCGAACCAGGCCTTCTCAGGCCACCCCGGCCCCATCCCCAGCCCCCACTGCCTCTTTAAGGCCAGCCTCCCCCCACACGGCAACCCCACTAGGGGCCCTGGGAGGAATCAGTGCTCACCTGGGCAGGGGGCTCCAGTCCTGTGCCCTCAGACTGCCTCATGGAAATGTCTCCATCATCTCTGGACACCAACAGTGCATCCAGGTCTTCAGGAAACCGCCCTGCCAGCACTCAGAGCCCCTGGGACCCCACCTCCCGCGGCGATGGCCCTACTCCCAGCCCATGCCATCCCTCCACAACCACGGCCCAAACTCACCTGGGCCAGGGGGTGGGTAGGCGGAGCCTGGCCCAGAAGCATGCAGACCAGGAACACACTCCCTAACTTGTAGAAACCAGCATTTCAGCCCCACCCAGTTGCTCCAGCCCCTCGGCAGCTGCAGAGACCCACAAAGGCTGAAGAGCTGCAAACCCTATTTCCCTTCCTTCGACGTTTCCACACTCCAGACCAGCCCAGCACCCGTGTCTCCTCTGCTGCCAAATCCTTTGACTCTTCATCCCTTGCCTGATGGCAGCAGGCTGGAATAGGGCCTTGAGACTGAGTGGTAAGCAGGTTCCAGATACTCTTCGCCCTGCAGCAGATGATGGAGTTCCTCTCTCAGGGGACAGCTGTGATTACTCACAACTTCATAAACACGAACTTTATTAACACAGAAAATGACGCTGAAAGCAGAGAAAGGTTCATAAACGGACCTAGATTCCAAGGCATAAACCTCACTAAACTGACTTTAAAAGTGAGCAAATCTATCAGTGATGGAAGGGAAAACAGTACAGGCTGTTGTAAGTATGGCCAAACCAACCAGGGAATTCCAAATTGCACCCAAAGGTGTTAAGGGTGGAAATGGACCATTAATGCACCTAAATGCTGCCCTGTAGAGACACACAACAGCCACAGAACTATGATTATGGCACTGTGGTGTGTGTGAACTCAGATTAGATTAAACAGATTTTTAAAGGCCCTGTAGATGTTTCCCTTCATGACCTCATTACAGGGATTACATTGTGGAACCAAAGAGCCCTAACAAACAGCCACCTTTCAAAAGCTTAAACGACCTGACTCAGAGACTGCCTGCCTTTCACAAACACTGGGCATGTCTCTCCCTCAGCCAATTTCTGGATTGTCCTTTCAGCTAGGCAAACTGGCAATCTCCCTCCTTCATTCCCCACTGTAACAAACTATGAATAGGGATAGATATACAGACACTCCCCCCTCCGCCCAATCATGGGAACAGATAAAGGGACCAAGGGATATAGATCTCCTTCCTTTGGGGACAGCATCCTTCTTTACTGGCCTGAGAAAGGTCTCCAATCCCTGGGGAAAATAAAACACACACCCAGCCAGGGAATGTGAGCTTTGCCCTCCCCTCAACCAAGGAGGTGGTTTCCTTTTCAAGACGTGTGTCCCCCACCCATCTGTCTCTGTGACTGTTTATGCTCCATCCCCATCAGAGAAGGGGACTTCTGTCTCAGGGAGCGTTCTGCTCCACCACTCACACAGCAAGGAAGTGAGTGTCTCCTTCCTGGCAGAGGAGGCCCCAGGAATCTAGAAGTCACATCTAGTTTTTTACTTCAACATCTTGCCCCCAAGGCTGGGTTGTGATAAATATTTGCTAGGGCAGGGCAGGGGAATGGGGCCTGAAACAGAGCTGGGGGCTAGTCCTACCCACAAACCAGGCCCCCTCACCTGACCACAGTCTCTTTACCTCCTCCCAAAACCCAGGGTCTCCTCTGAGCAGAGGAGGGCCTCGCCCAGCAGCTGAAGCTGTTCCAGGACGTCTCGCTGCATCTCCACAGCCATGCGGTGCACGTGATGGTCGGAGCTGTTGTACATCACTGCGTTCTGGAACATCAGCATGAGGTCACGCTGGAAGTGGGACCTGGTCTGGATCTGGCCCTTGGACAGGCGCCTCTTTATGCTGGTTAAATCCATGGGCCTGCAAGGAGGCATGAAACTAAACTGCACGTATCCAAGGGCTCCTCTAACCTCACTTGGCTGGTGAGGCGGGGCACCCTCTCTCTGAGATGAGTCCTCATTGTTTGTCTCCCTACAGCTCCAAACTCACTGGAATTCTTAGGCCTAATTCTCAATAGAAAAAGTGCAAGAGATGATGAAAGCTGGAAAGAAGTTGGTGGATTTGGGTGATATGTATCAGAGGTTAATTAACATGCCAAGCCACTAGCAATTATTTCTCAACAATAAATGGGACACTGAGCAGAAAAGGAAAGCTGGATGACCCTGTTAATTAGCACCTGGCAAAATAACCCCAATTCCCTAGTGGGGAAGAAGAACACGTTAAGAAAAATATCAGTAAAGAACAAGAATTTAATGGTCCCATGGAGAAAACACTGGTCGTGAGGGGCATGTTATAAGGAACAAATCTTACTTTCTTTTGAAATTGTTACAGAATTGATGGCTGAAGGGAGAGGTGGAAAAGGACAATTGTGATTAGAAACGCAGGCCAGAAACAATGAGATTCATCTTTGCAAAGAATTAAGGAGTTCTGTACTAGACTAAGATGGCTACCCCTTTGGAAATGTACTTCATCCAGCTGGACAAAAATCATCTGAAACCCCGCTCCTCACTGGCAAGGGAACCCTTGAAAAAGAGGAGTGATTGAGGCAAGGGCAGCAAATGAGACCAGCTAACAACACGCCAACACAAGAACATCAGTGCAATCAGCCTGTGACCACCCTTGGAGAACTGCCGTCAATGCTGATCATGCACTAGTAGAGAAATACAGACAAACTGGAGAGAGCACAGAGAGGAGCCATACAGTGAAGTGGGGGGAGAGTGCACAAAACAAGTTATGGACTAAGGTCCCAAAGTCCCTCTGTGAATCTAGCCTCTCTCTTTGGATACCTAAGTTTAACATTGGCATCACTGAGCTTCACAACAGACGGGGTTACCCACCTCGTGCAGTAAGTGCAGTTCTTCAAAATGTCCCCTGCTAACGGTGCTCCTGTTCTGGTGCACATGAGCGTCTCAAATCCTGGATCAGATTTTCCATTTACAGTGTATAGCACACAGTGAAGGGATAGGGGGCTGTATGGGTGAACTGCCCTCAGATCCTTCGCTGGCTGAACACTCTAAAGCCAAGGAGAAGGAGGCTGTGGGAGCAACTTACTGAAACACCATATTGCACAGACGAACTGCTGCTCCTAGGGGTGCCCCACTTCAGGTAACTTCTGTGCATATCCCCACAGGGAGAAGAGGGTGCAGAACTGCATCCAAGACTGGCTGCATAGAGCACAATTCCAGTCAAACAAAAATCTCCTACCACTGTACTGTTGTTGACAAACCCTACAGGCACCTAAGTTTCTGCTGACAGTGATGCACTAACCCATCTAAGTCCTGACACTACCAACCGGCTTGGAGTCTAGCTCACCCTGAGCCCCAGCAGGGTTCTCAGCTCAGGCCTTTGCCCCACCTATCGTGCCTGTGGGACCTGATGTGGAAGGTGCATTTTGCACATGCCTGCCCGACACAGCAGCCTGCTGGGGCAAGAACTTCTGGGGACAGCTAAGGCTGGGATGATTATCCCAACAGCACAGAGGTCTAGGCACTCACCTGAAAGGTGGGAGAAGCAGGTTCCTTCCAACCCTTGTGCCAAGAAATTAACCATACATATTGGAACATCAGCATGAGAGCACAGGAGGCCGACCCCAAACACTCATAGCCCAGTGATTAGGGCACTCCCCAGGGCTGTGGAAGACCTAGGCTTGACTCCCCGGGCTGTCTGATTTGGAGCAGTGACCTGGATCTCAGTCTTCTCCATTGCAGGTCAGGCTACTGGCTACAGTGGAGCGTGTGTCAATGAGAAGGGACAGGTCTGACCTGGCTTACGAACCCCACTCCAAGAGATGGATCACAGCTACAGATCCTGACAGAAAGGAGATGCCTACCTGCCTTTTCTGATGTCAGCCTTAAGCCACACCCCCTTCTTCTGAATGTCATTCCTGAGTCCTGGCTAGCTTAGGCAGTTCCTGTCCTACTTGCTGGCTCCTCTCAATCTCTTTCTAAGGTGTCTAACGTTCCCCAGCCAATGGCTGGTTCACCTGGGTGTCTACCAGGCTGTGAATTCCAATGGGTGCTAGGGGTGACATCTTACAGTCCTTAAAGCCTTAGCTGAAAAGCTGTGCTCACATCGTCGCTCTTCCGTGTCTTGTCCCATCCCAGACGCTCGCTATGCAGACTCCTATGCTAAGCTCCTGCAGGACAAGACCCGTGCCTCCCTCCCAGTTTGCCTGTAAAGCCCCCTGCTGATGAGACGTCAATGTGAGGAAGAACTGTGTTAATTTTGGATAGCATGGCTAATTGTTGTTGTAGCCCCAAAAGCGCCATCAGGATTGGGGCCTGTGGTGCTGTGTGCTGTACAAACACTGTCCTTGCCCATAACAGCTCACCATTAATTACTAACGAGGAGGAGAGATGACCAGAATACATGCTGCACTTGCAAGGTCATGGCATAAACCAATGGTTCCAAATCACTCGAAAGGGGTTTTTATGAAAATAAATGAAATGAGCGTGCCCACCTCCACCCAGCCTACCTGATGTCTGTAGGTATCGCAGCAGGGGAGGGGGCCAAGAGACATGATAACAGCTTCTGAAGGGTGTAAATCCTGAGGAGGAAGTGAATGTATTTCACATGGGCCAAGGTGTGACATTTCAAAAAGGTTTCAAAGGGGGAGCCATGTAAGTCTATTGCAGAAAAACAGAGTCGTGGGGCACTTTTAAAGACTAACAGATTCATGTGGGATTTTCTCCCACAAAAGTGCATGCGATAAATAAATGTTAGTCCTTAAAAGTGCCACAGGACTCTCTTTGTTTTTATTTCATAAAGGAACATTGAAGCTGAAAGGAAAATGGAGGCTGTATGTAAGAAAAGGACAGAGAGAAGTCTCTTTAAGGAGAGGAGAGTCTCCTCGGGAGAGGTGAAGAGCTGGACGGGACTAAGCCTGAAAGAAGACACCATATGGAGCATTCCTGCCCTAAACCCTGATGGGAGGCAGATACCATGGGGATGAGCACGAACAGATTACACAAAATTACTCCATAGTTTTTTCATCTCTGGGTGTGGGAGCTCTAAGAAGGTGGATGAAGCAAATGAAAATGCTCTAGCGCAGCCTCCCTACCTTCTCACCACATCCTTGTATCCAGGAGCCTGCTTGTCTGACACCGGCTTCAGGAATGGGCCACTGTACCTAGAAGGATGAGCCCAAAGAGAATGAGAAGAGAATGAGGTTTGTCAAAAAAGAGGCAGGAGGCCCAAAGTTTCTCTTCCCTGTCTCTGATGGGGTGCCAGTGACTAGCAATAGCCATAGGGAGTACAGGATGGATGGAAGGAACTCTGCTCTTAGTGTTGGCTAAGGCAGGAATCCAAATTCAGTTTCCTGCTCAAACCAGCGGCTGCCAAGTTAAGCAGATGGAAGATGAAGAGCCTCTCTTTAGCCCCATCCCTGCAGGAGACATTCCTGCTTCAGAGCCCAGTGAGGGCAGACCCAGGGAAAATGATCCATTCTGCTAGTGCCTTCATTCATGGATGGGCACTAGGGCTAGAACTAGGGTAGTGTGGAGAAGTTTCACTCCCAACTCTGCTGCTGTCACTCAATCCCAATCTGAAATCCCTCTGCTATTCCAGCCCTGGACTTCTCTCTCCTTCTCCCCAGCTCTGCTGTTGTCTCTCAGCCCCAGCCCACAGCTCCCTCTCCCTGACAATTCAGTCCTTTGCAATGGTGATGCCCCTCAGCTCCCAGATTCCAAGAGTCCAAGGCTAGAAGGGACCTCTGTGATCATCTAGTCTGAATTCCCCCTCCCCCCATGCGTAACACAGGCCAGAGAAGAATTCCAGGTACCAGCTGTTCCTGAGAGACACACCTGTGGCTGGCTATCATCTTCCAGATGGACAGCAGTGTCTTTTTGAAAAGCAAATGTTGCAGTGGGTTGTCCCAGCTCAGTGGCATCCTGCACAGAGAGAGGAGAGGTTATCAGCTCATGCCAGATAAGCAGCAGGGGAGGGTACTTTCACTATGGGCCTCCAGGATACTTGGGGTTACTGCTCTTTAGCTTCTGGTCTGAACAAAGCGCTCTCTGGGTATCTACAGAGCAAGTCTCCCCTTGAGGGAAGTATGGAGTGGTTCCCCTACCCAATGCTCTTTCTTTGCTGGGGCCTCTCTCTTTGGAGTTCAGCCCAGTAGCAATGGCTGCGGTTGTACCCACAACTCACAGGCTAGCACAAGCCTTTGGCAATTGCTCAGTGATGGCCGAGTCACCACTGTAGCATGTGCTGAGATTACTAAAGGTGGCAAAGCTGGGGAGAAGTCACTGCCCCCCTGCTGGAGCCTGCTGGCCTGGAGTCTCTCTCACTTTCTGGTGCTGGAGGGTCTCTTTGGCTCAGATTCTCACAGGGACGTCCGTGGGATTTAGGCACTGTTATTGTGATCCACAAAACTGCTCAGCAGTTACCTCAGCCTCTAGGCGCCTAAATTCTCTAGCACCTAAGGTTCTGCCTCTGGGGACGTGCTCTGATGCCTCAGGCAGCTGTGTGGATCCCATTGCGTGTCTAACCCTCAGTGAGACCCTCCAACTGATGGAAACAGACACTGTGCTACATTGCGCAGCTTGCTGGCAGGGTCCCACCTGGTAGACGTGATGACGACGACCCTGCACAGAACAACCATGGGGGAGAGCAAACACCCTTTCTTATGGCCATTATAGCTCAATGGCTCTGGGATGGGAAGCAAAGGGACCTGAACTGGCATCACTTCCCTCTTCTCAGCATCTCCCATGACCCACCTGCGGTGGCTCATAGGTGGCCTCGTATGCCGATGGTCTGTAGATCCCATTTGTGGGCATCTCACTGTAGAGGGACCCTGGGCACCTAATCCAGCCTTTGTGGATGTCAGTGATAGTCTAGATAGCCCAGCTGTTGCCATGTCTAAGTCCCTTTGTGGCTCTAAATCCTCGTCCCTGCTGCAGCCCTCCAGTTCCCTCGTTCCAGGTCTGGCCTTACATCACACCTCGGCTCTTGCCCCAGTGGACAGAACTCAGCTGACAGTCTGTGAGAGGGTGGCCTGTCACGTTAAGGGTGTTTGGGTCCCTGTGCGACAAGTGTGGGAACAACCATGACACGACAGCAGCAGGATGCAGAGTCTGTCTTTTCTTTTCTTTTGTTTCTCTTCATGGAGTGTGAATGTCCCCGCAGGAGGAGGTGGTGAAGGCTCTAGCGGTGAGTGCCTGGCTATGTGTCAGTACAGTTACCACTAGCAAATCAGGCAATCGTCCAGGACTTACGGCCCAAGAAGATGCAGGGCTATAGGCAGGAACCACAGAAGGTGAGAAGAGTTGAATCATGGCCACTCTGAGGAGAGGAAGCTGGGTTCACAGCTGGGCAGGAAGCCTCAAACCACACTGGGGAAAAGGGCTTTCTTGTGTGGCTTTTGTACTGGGTCCTGTCTTGGAGGGACACTCTTCTATGCTTTGTTGTATCCCTCTCTTTAGAAAGACCAGTTGCCTCGGTGTGTAAGAGAGCCATGTCTGTCACATCCCGCCTCCCATGGCCAGGACTGCTGGTGCTGCCTAGGCAGCATCCCTCCCTGGGGGCGGGACTGGACTCTGGTGTCTGGCAGAGCTCAGGCCTAGCCAGTCACCTTGAAAGAAACACTGGTGTTTCCTGTACATTTGGTTCCTACCCCACGTTTCAAATTACCTGCATTAGGACTAGCATCTAAAGGTTGGAAGCCCAATTACCAGCCAGAAAGCCAGGGCCAGCTTCTTCCTTTCTGTTCCTTGGTGGGTGCTCACCCTCCCTGAGATGACCCCTCCATGTACACTCTGGCTTGGACCCATGGAGGCAGCCCCACTCTATGGCATAAAGGTGGAACAAAGCGGCCCAAGACATCAGCTGAACCTACCAGACCTAGACCTAGACCCCGAGCCAGGGCTGCACTACTCACAGCTGGGAGGAGGCTGGATTCAGGAGAAAGGAGCCCACCAGGGATGCTCTAGAACTGCAGCTATCGCTGTCATAATGTGCTGAGACCTCACTATCCCCTTCTAGCAGGTGCCTCTCGCCCTCAGCGTGCTCTTCAGGTTCCTCCAGAACTTTAGCCTGGGAACAGACAAAAAGGAGGAGTAACACCTGAAGGGCGGTAACAGGGCTGCCTGGAATCTCCCAGCTAGGGGCCAGACGTGCTGCATGTTCTTTTTTACAGCCAAGCTGCAAATCAGGGCCTTCATGGTCTCCTGGAAACAGCTCTGGCAGGTGGACAGAAAAGGAGCCTCCACCCTGAATGAGGCAGTAGGGTGCTACGCTGAGCTGTGGATCTTCCTCTGTGTGTCTGACACCCACTTTCAGCTCGTCGGTCCACTGAAAACTGGTGGCCCATATCCCCTCACATCTTCCTTGCGCTACAAGAGCTCAGAAAGCGTCACAGACTCTAAGCTCAGAAGGACCCAGTATGATCATCTAGTCTGACCTCCTGCACAATGCAGGCCACCGAACCTCACCCACCCACTCCTGCAATAAACCTCTGGCAGAGCTCAGGCCTAGCCAGTCACCTTGAAAGAAACACTGGTGTTTCCTGTCCATTTGGTTCCTACCCCACATTTCACATTACCTGCATTAGGACTAGCATCCTGAGTTACTGATGTCCTCAGATCACAGTTTAACGACTTCACGGTACAGAGAATCCACCAGCAAGTGAGCTGTGCTCCATGCTACAGAAGAAGGTGAAAAACCCCCAAAGCCTTTGCCAACTCTCCTGCAGGAAAATTCCTTCCTGACCCCAAGAAGGGTGATCCGTTAAATCCTGAGCATGTGGGCAAGAGTCACCAGCCAGACACCCACGTAAGGCTCTACCCGTCAATGAGGTCAATGAAGTCATCACCCAAAACGGACTAGAGGGACTGTTACCTCCATCAGGTCCATCCAGAAACTAGGGGTGGCATAAAAGAGTTCCAGGCAAGGAAAACTGGTTTCTAACAGAGTTTACCAAGGGAAGGGGCCTGACCAGCAGTGAATAGAAAATAGCTGTGGAGGGGAAACTGCCACAGTGAGATTGTGTGGTCCATCGATCCATGTTCCTCTATAGCTCCCACTGCTGTAATATCTGAGCTTGATGTTTCTGAACACAAATCAGAAGGGCTCTGTATTGGAAGGTAGAGCTGGCTCCTGCTCTGAAGGGGACGGTTGGCAGCTTACACAGAAGCGTCAGTCCCCAAGAGATGCCATGATGGTACTGAAAGGGAAGCCGAAGACACATGGCAGGGGAGATCATGATGGACTAGCTGAGGAAAATGAAGATGGGACAATGTCGTAACTAAGACAAGTGGTCAACAAGAAAACAGGTCCTGGTACCTTGGCAAAGGAGGGAAGCAGGACATGGGGTGGGGGAGGAGGGGGTTGGTGTAACCAGCGATCAAGTAGCTACTAAAAGTGCCCATTAGAAAAGAGAAATGTGACCCTGAGCGGTCAACGAATATTGCGGATACTGGACTGCACACCACACACAGAATAATCATCGTCCCTCTTTGCTGAAATGATCATGCATAGTGGGAAGGCTTGTCAAAGAGCACAGGACTTCTCCTCCCTCAGAGCCACTTGTGTTTCCAGAAAAAAAAAAAAAAAAAAAGAGTCCTGTGGCACTTTTAAAGACTAACCAATTTATTTATTGCATGAGCTTTCGTGGAAGAAAATCCCACTTCGTCAGATGCTTTGAAGCGTCTTCAAAGCATCTGACAAACTGGGATTTTCTTCCACGAAAGCTCATAAGATAAATATGTTAGTCTTTAAAAGTGCCACAGGACCCCCTTTTTTTGGCTGACCTAGACTGACACGGCTCCGCCTTTAGAACTTGCATTTCCAGAGTTCAGGATAGTCCCTCCTCAAGAAGTTCTGGACATCATAAAAGAATTTTGATTCAGGATGAGTAGATCTGAAACAAAGCTTTCCTGGCTGTTGGAAGAGAGTCATGAGCCACTCCTGACTGAAAGAGCCAACACCTTATTCAGGGAAAGGGTCTCCCCTTCCTCTTTGAAACATGCAATACTCCAACCAACACCGAGGAATCTCTTCCTGGATACATTACTTCTATCCAACTTCCAGTATCCGTATTCAGGCAAATCTTCTGTTCCTGAGCAAGCTCACAGAGAAACTAACCAAAGGCCAACTACAAACTCATCTAGAACTCAGGAACTGCCATGGTGGATCAAATCCAAGGTCCATCTAGTCCAGTGTCCACCAACTTCAGAGGAGTGTTACTCAGAGTGCTACATGGGGGCCTAACTAGGAGTAGTAGATTGACTCAGAATAGGACACCTTGGAAAGCTCCAGAAGATGATATTTGAGCCTCCCCAGGGAGATGGAGGGGTGGTTCATCAGATGGGACTTTGAAAATTGGAGACCCTTAGAGATATGTCCTGAACAACCTTGCCTTGGCTGTACAGGAAAAGCAGGAGGACTCTCAAGGCATTTTTCAGCCCTCAAATCTGACTCTATGACATGGCAAAGCAAAGACTTGACCCCCAGAAGGCAATGCTGTCCTACTCAGCATTATTGTTACTTCTATTACAGTAACTCCTAGAGGTCTGCAGCTGAGGTTGGACTGGCCTGAGACCTGTGTGGATACATGAGACAAAGCATCTAAATACACAAGACAATCTCTCTTTTAGATGGTGAACTGAGACCCACATTCTGCGACTTGCCCAAGATCACGCAGACAGTCTGAGATGAACCCAGATCTCTAGTGCCCCAGTGCACTACCTTAACAACAAGGCCAGTCTTCCATGTGCTTTCATGCATTTACCGTCACACTGCCTGGGAGCTGCTCCTTCACCACACTCATGCCTGAGGATTCGGAAGTCCCATCCATAACCGTCTTCCTCTTCTCTTCCTCGTCCATTTCTCCTGCATTCTCCACTGGAAAATGTAGCTGCCTCTGCTCTTCTGAATATCTTTCTGGGACCTGGGGCTCACCTGTCTCCTTTTGTACAATCTGCCACTCCTCCCCTTCTTCAGTCTCCCAACCCAAGGCCTGTGGTTCCCACTCCTCCCCCCCCTCTCTTTCTGGGACGTGCAGTTTCTCAGCCTCCACTAACAGGACCTGCAACTGCCCTTCCTCCCCTCTTGGGACCAGTGGTTCCACTGTTTCTTCCCTGAAGCTCAGGATTTCCCTTTCTTCTTGCTCCCCAGAGCCACAAAGAGCCCAATGGCTCTGTGCTGAGTCTGTGCCACTAATGCAGAGAGGTTCCAGGAGATGGGTCACCTGTAACACAGAGCACTTTATTACCAACTTCAAATGTTAAGAGCATGAGCAACGAGGATGCGTCAGCAGCGTGAGCCCCAAGGGGCTCCTTCATCACAGCTACGTTTTCCACTTCAGGGACACCTAATAAAGCACAGAGCCTAAGTCAAGCACATTATTAGAGTATTGGCCCATCCCCTTTCCAATGGTCGGCTCTACCTCAGGATCAGGATGCAAGGCAAGACTACCAGCCAGCTGCTGTGCCCTCTTTAAACAGGGCACTGTGCATTTGGAATTCAATCATTTGGTCCCGGTTCTCCCACGAAAGCGCACGTGATAAATACATTTGTTAGTCTAAAAATGCCACCCAACTCCTTGTTCGTTTTGCTGAACTGGGCCTATAGGTGTCCCCACTGCTCCACACCAAGCTATACATGGCAGAGAGGCTCAGAGCATGCCTCTCCAGGGCACCATTCCATGGGGCTGAGCCATGCAGGCTCTTCCCCTGCTACCATGTCAGCAGCCCTACCTCCAACAGGAACTGCAGAAGACTGTCTTGTTCATGCTGCCCTCCCTCTTCCTGAAGCAATGCACTGCCATCCTCCCATACTAGAAGTTCACTGGACTCCAACCTGCAATCCTCTTCCTCCTCATTGTCTTCCTCTTGTTCCTCCAAAGCAGCCTCTTCAGTCACCCTCCAGCTCCCAACATCCAGATCCAGGCTGGAGTCCCAGGAGCTGCTGAGAGACAGGCAGCTGCTGCTCTTCACAGACTCGCTGGAAAACTCTCTCTCAGATTCCAACCACAGCCATGCATGACCCATCTGCAGACAGACATGGGGACAGGTATCATTAGTTTACAAACAAATCCCAAACGGCACAGGCCCTAACTGGCTCCTTCACACCAGTGGTTCCCAACCTGTCTGGCTTGAGAGCAACACATCATTTTTACAACCCTGAAGGGCCACCAGGCCGCCCACCCCTGCAGTGGGACAGAAAGAGATCAGCAAGAAGGCTGCCTCCTCACTGAACTCCTGTACCCCTGGCTGGAGTAGGGAAACCGCACATCCTGTAGCCCTGTGCATTCCACCTGGCTCCCCAGGGGATGGAAAGTCAGTGCTCCCTTCCCTCTGGCTCCAGCAGGGACCTCAGTGCCTATGGAGCCAAGCAGAGCACTTTGCCAAGCTTCCTGCTACAGACAGGGGAAGGGGAGCGCTGATCTCCCGTCCCCTTGGCTGCAGCAGGCAGCTGGTTGCTGTGTATTCTGTGCCCTGCTTAGCTGGCTGTAGATGTATATTGTGAGACCTGCCTCGCTTGCCAAAGCTAACAGAGCTAGATTATTATGGGATAGCTCAGCCAGGTCCAGCTGGTCTTAGAATAGAAGAATAAAGTCTCTGTGGGTATGTCTACACTAGCAACTTAGGTCGACTTAAGGATGCTCATATTGACCTACAGAATGCTGTGTCCACACCTGACTTTCATTAAGTCAACTTAAGCACGTCCTTAAGTCTGCTGAGGAGCCACAGCTCCCTTCTCCAGGAGCTGCAGCGCTCCCTCGACCTAGCACCTGCATGTGTGGACGCAGGCAGTTGACTTAAGTTTTTGGTGTAGACTCTCTAAGTAGACTTAACAAGGTCGACTTTAAGTCAACTTAACAGAGTCGACTCAGCTTTTCAGGTGTAGACATACCCAGTGTGTTTACTTCTCCCTGTGTTCCTGCGTTGGTTTCTCTCTGAGTGCAATAACTTCCAAGTATCCAAATGTAACACCGGTGCATGTGGTGCACACACACCTGACTGAGAATGGACATGAGCAAACACTCAAAGAGATAAATTTTCCAAGAAGACACAGTGTGATTTGTGTTCAGAATGGAGAGGCCACCTCAGAATTCCAAGCAAACTCCCCAGGAGCGTGAGATACTTACTGGATGGATATATTTTCAGTCCAGTTTTGAAAAATATTGGTCACTTAGTATTTTCATTTAGCGACTAGTTTTTGTGGGGCACCTGACATTTTAATACAATGTTCCTACCTCTAAATCCACTTAGCATGCAGGTCACACAATATATAACTCCTATTAGAAGGAGACACAGCTGGTGTCAGGTAAGTTCCATTTTCCCTATGATTGGTTAAACTGGACAACTTCTGTGGAGTGTTTCTTGTGCCCTGATACATTTGTAGAGCATGTCCCTGTGTGCTATCATTTGAGACATATTGCTAGTTGACTCCTTTTCATCATTACATGCCGGGAGCAGCAGCACAGTTCAGGACAGTTTCTTTGTCCCATTCTCCGAGGCAGGTCAGAGCCAAGATCTGCTACCCCAACTTTCAGCTTGGTAGCAGGACTCTGACAAACTTAGAGGGAAGGAAGAGGACTACAGTATGGACAGGAGGAAAGAAGATCAATAATAAAGAACAGGGTAGAAAATGAAGAAGCGGACCATCGATTTGTGAACAAGATGGGAAAGAGAACCAGGAAGCACTCATCCTGACGACGAGATCAGAGAACTCAGCAAGTCAGCCACTGAGGGACTTGTGTCTCGAGGAGCAGAACAGAAAACTACAGGGGTCACTCACGCCTCATGGACATCCGTGTGGTAGGAAGCAAGCAGCTACTAAGAGGTTCTTGAACACTCCTTGGAAGGCAAGCAAGTAATCAGCCATGCCATATTAAAAAGAGGGAAGAAAGATTTCAGGAAGGGACATGAAGATAACAGGCTGATGTGTTGTCCCCCTGGAATTAAAAAACAAGATGCAACTGGAAAACGGATAAGATTATGAGATTGTCTGGCAAGCGTCCACTGATGACACACTGGAATCAGTAACTTGTCATTGAAATATGCTGTAAAGGAAATGGCAGAACTAAAATGTAAGAGTATTAGGCTTTGCTATAGCATAAAAGTAACATTTATTTAGTGCAACAAGCTGAGTTTTCAGTTAGCCAAAGCAAGTCTCAAGGGTTGATCCTGAGGCCATATAATTATGAAATCTCAGACTATCACAAACAATTTAACTGTAGACAAACAGTACACCGCATAACAATTTAAATACATTTAAAATAGGAGGATTTTACATGTTTTTGACACTAACAACTATGACAATAATTGTATTTATGCAAATAATTTATTAAGGACTTAACTGACGCAAAGAGCTTGCTTCACTAGTTAGAATCCTAAGTATGGTTATCTGAAACAGCACCACAGGACAAAGGGCAGGTCCAGAGTTTATTATGGTCATATGTGGCCATGGATCCACAGGGGTTATAAACCCTAAAGAAATAGGCGGTTGAGATATTTGCTTAAATCCTTAGGTCAGGGATTCTCAAACTGGAGATAATGACGCTTCTGGCGGTTGGGAGGTTATTATGGAGAGGTCGTGAGCTGTCCGCCCCCATGTATGCTGGTAAGGGTGGCATGGCCTGGAGGGGTCATCCAATCTTGGTGGGGTGTCATCACAGACTGAAATATTTTCAAATGGGTCCCAGCAAAAAAAGTTTGAGGACCCCTGCCTTAGGTGCATTGTTTCTGCAACTTGGTGTCAAGTGGAGGACCTGTCCACTGCTGTGCTCTTCTGAATGATTTCTGAATTCTGTATTTGGAAAGAAGGAGGAGGATATACTATTATTGGATGAGACTTGTTAAGTAAGTTCCGGTCCACTAGTAACTAAGAAGGATGCACTGCTACAGGCTGGGGACCGATCGGCTAAGTAGCAGCGCTGTAGAAAAGGACCTGGGAGTTATGGTGGACGGGAAGATGAATATGAGCCAACAGTGTGCCCTTGTTGCCAAAAAGGCCAATGGCATATTAGGCTGCATCAGTAGGAGTATTGCCAGAAGATCGAGGGATGTGATAATTCCCCTCTATTCGACACTGGTCAGGCCGCATCTGGAATACTGTGTCCAGTTTTGGGCTCCCCACTACAGAAAGGATGTGGACAAATTAGAAAGAGTCCAGCGGAGGGCAACAAAAATGATTAGGGGGCTGGGGCACATGACTTATGAGGAGAGACTGAAGGAACTAGGCTTATTTAGTCTACAGAAGAGAAGACTGAGGGGAGATTTGATAGCAACCTTCAACTACTTGAAGGGGTGCTCCAAAGAGGGAGCTAGGCTGTTCTCGAGGGTAACAGAGGACAGAACAAGGAGCAATGGTTTCAAATTACAGCTGGGAAGGTCGAAGTTGGATATTAGGAAAAACTTTCTCACTAGGAGGGTGGTGAAGCATTGGAATGGGTTACCTCCGGAGGTGGTGGAATCTCCATCTTTGGAGATATTTAAGGCCTGGTTAGACAAAACCCTGGCTGGGGTGATTTAGGGGGAGTGGTCCTGCTTTTTAGCAGGGGGTTGGACTAGATGACCTCGTGAGGTCCCTTCCAGCCCTATTAGTCTATGATCTATGTTAAACAATTATCTACAAGGAATAAACTTTTTGAAAACAGGTCTGGGTAACTTTCACCCAAAAGTCCTAAAGAAGTTGGCTGAGATGATCTCTGGACCATTACTGTTAAATTTTTAATAAATGTCGGCTTACAGGGAAAATTCTAGAAGACTGGAAAACAGCTACTGTTGTACAAATATTCAAAAAGGCATGTAGGACAATCCAGGTAATTACAGAACAGTTTGCCCAACATCAATCCTAGTAACATAATGGAAAGCTCCTATAGGGTTCAACTGGAAAAAATATCTGAATACAATGAATACCAGTAGTTCTATAGAAAAAAAGTTCCTAACAGATTAGGAAGCTCATGAGGTCACCTAGTCGAGTGGTTTTCGAACTTTGGGTCAGGACCCAGTACTGCATCGCAGACCCTCAGGTAGCGGGTCACAGCGCCCCCTGCTACCACTGCCAAACAGCTGGAATGCATGGCTCAAAGATGTAGTTGTTGGTTCACGGGCATAAATGATTTTTTTCAACTGGGTCTTGAGAAAAAAAGTTGGAAAACCGCTGATCGAGTCCAATCCCACCTCAATCATCCCAGTTAGGGCTCTGTCAAGCCAGGCCATCAAAACCCCTAAGGATGGAAACTCCCTAGTCCTGTCACATCTGATTCTCTGCTTTGGCTAGATTACAAGTTCTGCTGATAAAGGTGGTAACCGCAGAAGTATGTTCACCTTAGACTTTTGTAAGGCATTTAAATTAGGCTCTCTGACTTAGGCAGAGTAATCATTCAAGAAAAAACTTACTTGTATTCTAGACTAGATCGACAGGAGTTACAGCAGTATAACTATTTGATTACACCTATGACAGTCAATTTCCCCAAAGAGACAAGTCCTTAATACTGTACAAACATTTTGATGAAAAATTAGCTTTACTGAATATCAATAAAGCCCGTGGTAAAAGGACTAAGAACTGGGTAATAAATCTCAACAACAAGAAGGAATCATCAAATGGAGGTGTTTCCAATGGGGTTCCATAGGCATTAGTGCCAGGTTTGGTGTTATTTACGGAGTAGGTCCTCAAAGAATCCATTCTGAAGCACTTGAAGGAAAAGAAGGTGATCAGGAACAGTTAGCATGGATTCACCAAGGGCAAGTCATGCCTGAACCCTATTGGTTCCATGATGAGATGACTGGCTCTGTGGACATGGGGAAAGCAGTGAATGTGAATACTTCCCCAGTAGCATGTGTGTATGCATGCACACACACACAATTACTAGTTAAAGAGGTGCGACTTGGCAGATATAAAGCTGGCTAGATCATCAGGTGCTACAGGTTTCCAGCCAGTATTAAGTGGAAGGTCCTAGGGCTGGTTTTGGTCAACATCTTCCATAAAGATCAGGATGAAGAGATGGAATACACCCTCTGCAAGTTTGCAGATGATACTGAAGTTGGGGGGAAATTATATACATGCAGAAGGGTGAAGATAGGATACAGAGTGACGTAAACAAATTGGAGCACGGGGACAAAAGAAATCTGATGAGGTTTAACAAGGACACGTGCAGAATCCTGCATTTAGGATGGAAGAATCCCATGTACTGCTACAGACTAGGGACTGACTGGCTAGGAAGCAGTTCTACAGAAGAGGACGTGGGGGCAGAATGGACAAGTAGTTGGTACAAGTCAACAGTATGCCCTTCTTGTCAAGAAAGCTAATGGCATTTCGGACCTTATTAGTACGAGTGTTGCTAGCAGATGGAAGTAATTATTTCTACGTGGCACCGGTAAGGCCACAGAGTATTGTTTTGGACCCCCACCAACTACAGAAAAGATGTGGCCAAATGGGAGAGAGTCTAGCAGAGGGCAATGAAAATGATTGGGGACTGAGGCACATGACATGAGGAAAGGCTGAGGGAACTGAAGACTCCTCTGGGGAGCAGTTACTGTGGAAAGTGTTTGAATCATAAAAGACCAGCCACTGAATGAGCTCCACCACAATACTGGGGCAAAAAGGGCCAATACCAATCTTGATGTAGAACAGAGAAGTAGAAGTAGTGAGGTGATCTTGCCTTTGCTTTTGGCCTTGGTAAGACAGACACAGGGATGCGGGATCCAGTCCTGGTGCTCATCTTTGAAAAAAGAATGTTGAAGAAAAATGCAGAAGGTACACAGGACCCACAAAAGTTATTTCAGGGATGGAAAAATGCTTGAGCTCCTATGTCTACACTTGCTAAAATTAGTTTGAATTAGTTAGTTCAAATTAATTTTAGTTAGTTCGAATTAGCTTAATTCAAACTAGGAAAACTTAGTTCGAACAATGGCCAGTTAGTTCGAACTAAGAAATTAATTCAAATTAACATGACCACATTGGCTAATTCGAACTAGTTAGTTCGAATTAACCCCTTTAGTTCAAATACCCTATTCAAAATTTATTAGTTCGAATTAAGGAAGCCCTTAATTTGAACTAACTAAAGCCTAGTGTAGCCATGGCTTTAGTTAGTTCGAATTAAGCCTCCTTAATTCGAACTAATTCGCCAGTGTAGACATAGCCCTTGTGTCTCATTGTAAAATTTGTTTAATTTACCCAGAGTGAGAGGTGATGAGACGAGTGTATAAAGTACCTCAAAAGGAGAAAATACGTGACACTAACTGAAAGGACCCTTTCATTTAGCAAAGATGGGCATAGAAAGGACGAGTAGGTGGAAGCTGAAGCCAAATTTTAAGAGTGATTTTGATTAACCTTTCGAACAAACTACCAAAGAGCAGTGCTAAATTTGCCCTCTCTTCATATGAAGACTGAATGCCTTTCTGGAATTTATGCTTTAGTAAAACCAACTATGATTCAGTACAGTACAGTACAAATGAAATTGTGGCTAAGACACACTAGGTGACTTAGTGGTGTCTTTTGGCTTCAAACTCTGACTCTCCAGCTCCTGCATCCCTGGGTAAACATTGCAGGCTACAGGCTGGGTAAGTGCATGAAGCAGACCATTCCTTGCCTATTACAAACTCAGGAAGCAGCATGTTTAATCCACAATCCCCAACCTCAGAACAAAACCTGAAGAAATTATGGCTCTGGCTCTGAGGAGGATTGTACATTTATCATGCTTAAATCTTAAAGGAGACTTTAAATGCTCAAGTCCCAACAAGTTCTCACAGATTAGAGGTTCTGGTCCTCTTCATAAGAGCAAGGACATAGCCTGGTGCACTTGGCCAAATTTTATCCCCTTCCCTCCCCACTATGGTGCAACATTCCAGGCATCAGATACTATTCTCCAGGACAGAGCAGGCCACATTTCAGCTGCTGGTTCTGTATGCAAATAGCCAAAATACTTCAGGATCCATGAAGATGAGAAGTGCTATACACGATTCTAAATCAGTGTGAGTTCCTTCAGCAGCGATCAGTGACAGATACACACATCAGTCAATACAAATATACTCAAACCCTGCATTCTCACCCATATTTTATTATACACATTTACACTTCACTAATAAAAATCTGTACACTTCACAGTACACTATGTACTAGCCAGCAGCTGCCAGCCAACACCAGGACACAGACGTGGCCTGACATCGCTGCCCTAGAACAGGCAGTTGGGGCTGCTCTTCCTTCCAGAGAAGTTTCTTCAGGTTACGCTTTCAGGGAGGACATTGGTCCCCAGAGCATTGAGCCAGGACGGTAAAACAGGCCTGAGCAAGAATCCTGCCTGCTTTCAGCTCTTCACTCATTCTGTGATCTGGAAAGGCATGGTGCTCACTCCTTGGCTTAGAATGCCAAGTGTTGGGTCTTGCCTCCTGCCTAGAGCCTCATTTCTTCATCTTCATGTCAGCCTCAATGGCGCAGCGACGTCCTCTGGTTCCCCCATCCTAATCAAGATGCAAACAAAGAGGAAAAGGAGCAGGATTAGCAGGCGTGTGATTAAGAAAAAAAATCTTCCTTCCCTACACAAGGAACTGGGAAATTGCAGACTAGAGACACAGCTCCCTTTGCTTACAACAAAGTAGGGGAGGGACGTCCACTGCAGTCTGCTCTAAGAGAGGCAGGAGACAGTTCCCTAAAGGCCTTCCTACAAGAGTCAATGTGGGTTTATACATGTTAAGCCCCACTGGGGACTCAGAATCCCATTGCCTCTATGGTCTACTAAGAGCAAGAGGAGAAAAGTTTGGTCGCTTCTCAGCTGGAGAGAGGCCTTTTGGGGGCTAATACATAGAGCAGCTTCTTCAAAGTGAAACTTCCCAGATTATCTCAAAGCGGGAAGAGGGGACTGTGGACTAACATACCTGATCAGCTGCTCATCCCTACAGGAAGTGCTCCTCCAGCTGAGTGACCCTGGAACTAGCTCCCTAGCTTCTCCACACAGCTACTCTCCATGAGTGCAGGGCATCTGGAGGGCTTCTTTTCAGCGGATGCCCTCTCCCTCTGGCTGACATGCTGCCTCTGCTGAAACACTGCTCTATTCTTTAACAGAGATGTGAGAAAACAAACCCGGAAAACTTCTCTTTCCAGCTTGAGGGCATTGGCTCTTGGGAAAGGAAGTGCTTTTCCAGGCTCTCCCTCATGACCACAGCAGCGCTGCCTACAGGGGACTGTGGTTGCTTCCTGATGCACGAAGCAAACAAAGATCACAGCAGATCCCCTCCCAGCCCCACAGTCTACTGACAGTGCCCACTGGCCTGCATCTGGGGGAGGGGCTGCTATATATGCGTGAAGAGGTGTGAAGTGTGTAAGACTCTGCAATCCTGCATTTAACTTGTTGTAATAATTGGGATCTAGCAGGCCCAACCCAACTGGAGCTCACCTGTGGAAGAGTATACGAAGTCTAGTAAGTGTTCAAATAACCCATAAAAATGTTTATGGGAAAAGATAAACTGAGACAAAGGCTGAATTAGTCTAAACAAAAAGGCCCCCTGTATTCATGTCATGTTTGGCATAAAAGTTTTGGACTAGAAATAGATGGAGCAAAGCCAACGTATGGGAAATTAGGCCTAACTGGTGTACAAGGCAAAAAGAGGTCCCTGAAGAATGGAGAGTGGGGAGACTCAAGCTGGCTGGCTGAAGAGCTTCACCATCATGGGTGGCACCAACACCAGTGTCTCCTGGAATCCAGCTATGCCTGTGTCATCTTCAGTCAGAGATATGCTGACCAGACCTGGCCAGAGAGAGGGAAACAGAGGGCACTGACCTCCACTGCCCCCAGCTAAACCCTAACCCCCACTTGCCAATGTGAGACTCAGGATCCTTTTGTTACTCCTTCCCTCATGTGTCCTTATCCTTCCTCACTTTATTTCTTCTTTTTCCTCTTCCTCTCCTTTTGTCTTCTGTTTGACAAGTCAGCCTTAGCCAGCTAAGACTGCAGTAACTCTGATCAAAGGCAGGTAAAATCAGCCCCCTGAACAGGCCAGGAGAAGTTCAAGTTTGCCAGGTTTTGGAATGACTGATAAGCCCACAGGCAGGACCTGTGTTTTTCTAGCAGCAAGGCTGAAAGTCCAAGTGAGCACAAGCAGCTGCATTTTGAGAGAGGTCTGTTCACATGAGCATCTACGAGCGGTTCTAAAGAAATGTGTACATGCACCCCAGTGTCCCTGATTATGTGACCCTCTTCTAGAGTGCTATTCTTTTCTCTTCCTCTCTGTGTGTAGTGTGTATCTGTCTACTTTTGTTCTAAAGGAAACTGGTCTGGAAATTAACAACCACCCCTCAGCCCATCTCTACTAATTCCTTCCCCCAAAAAGGACAATTATGACCACTCTTGAACAACATGTAAAAGACTGGTGGTTTTCCTTACACAATCTGTTGTACTAACGGAATGGGACTAAGGGGTATTGTAAAATGACTGCCCTACTTAATACGTCATGTTTTTCCTTCTAACAAAACATTTGAAAGACTTTTCAATGAACTGAGGCAGCCAAGGTTTCTACTGTATCCCAAACGTTGTTTAACTATTTAATGTTGTACTACAACATGGTAACTTTAACACCTTGGACTCTCTGAGCCCATTTATTCCTTAGAAATCAGCAAAACAGATCTGCCATCCCATTTATATGGTGAGAAACTAGGACAAAAATCATGGAAGGGGTGGGGGATGACAGTCCTAGAGCCCTGCAAACCAGAAGGAAAGGCAAAAGTCCCTGCCTGCCCCCACCACCCTGAGGATAAGGGGATCGAGAAGTCTCTTATTTGATGACCCTAGATGTACCTCCACTAGTTGAACACATTGTTCCACTGTCACAGATGCCACCATAGTGCCGCAATCCCCCAGACAAGAAGCAGAGGGTGTTGCCAGCATTACCTTCCAACCCACAGTTACCTAGCACAGCCATTCAATACTTACAAAGAGAGAGAGAAGGAAGGCAGGAGAGCCCATGGGGACGCTGTCCTGTCAAAAGGACAAAGATTTACTGATCAGACTCCACAGATACAAACATGCACACACACCATAAAGAAGCCACACAATTCACATGCTCAAAAGCATAGAAAAGTAAGCACTCCCACCCTTTTCTCCTGCAAGGTATTACACAGAAACAAATAACCAGGGAAAAAGGAAGGATGGGCAAGGGAGGACTCTGTGATAGCAAGAATGTTTGGACAGAAGTTTCCCTTCATTCAACGATGTCATTATAAATCAAGATCTGCCTCGCCCAACCCCAGTTTGGTGCTCTGTGCGCTCAGCTTCTATTTTCCACAGCAGCTATGTGGTTCTCAGGTGACAGGACACAAATGCCATCATGTGAAATTATTTAATCAAAACTGGATGCCTATCTAATACACACTCCTTCCAACCATAAATTGAGCTTGATGCAGGAGTCACTGGGAGAGGGCACTGGCCTGTGTTACACAGGAAATCAGACCACATGATCACAGTGGTCTCTTCTGGCCCTAAAATCTCCAGACCAGACCACCCAAACAACGGCCACTGGAACATTTCTCTGTTTCCTGACTCTCCATCCCAAACTTACTGCCAGACAGGGACAACTCCAAACAACCCTCTGCTCCTCTAAGGCCCTAACCGATCACTTTAATACAAAGAACACAATTATCACAATTGCTGGGGTGACCCACAAGACCTGGCTCTATGGCAACCTACAGCTGCCACTTCTGAACTCTGTGTGAAAGCCAAATTTCCATAGAGGTTCATGAGCTCCACCCTCCCTTACACTAGGCCCAGCACCCTCACCTTCTCTGAAGCATCTTGTTTCCGAGTAGAGTCTCGTCCGCGCAGGCTCTTTGCACTGATCCCAGACTCGGACGTCTGCATGATCAGCTGTGTGGCCAGAAATTGCTGCACGGAACCACACAATGCGTTACTACAGGGGCCAGTGAGACAAGCTCAGTTAGCAGCATGATTCCCACAAAACGCAAGGCTGAGAATGACCAGGTTAGTGGTGGCTTCAATTCTATTTTCTTCTCAGAGCAAGTTATCCCTCTTGCCCTAAATAGCCACAAGTCATCTGGCAGAAGAGTAAAACATTCATACAGACTCGTCAAATTAATGCTGATCCTTGTCAGCCGGGACCTGCCAACCCAGTGGGAAGTTTTAGATGGCACAAAAGAGCAGCAAAGACACACTCAGAGCCCAATAGCCCATTCCTACAGATCTACTCAGTACCTTACGTATCAATCAATGCATGAGGTCTGTCCTGCACCGAGCCACAGCTCAGGAGGCCCAAAACTCACAGCTTTACCTGGATCTGCTCCAAGACATCCCGCTGCATTTCCACAGCCATGTGGTACACATCATGGTCAGAACTGTTGTACATCACTGCATTCTGGAACATCAGCATGATATCACGCTGGAACTCGGCTGTGGTTCGGATCAGCCCATTCTCAATATTTTTCTTAATGGTAGATAAATCCATTGGCCTGTGAGTGAAATGCAGTTAGAAGCAGTAGGAAAAGCAACTAACATGGTCTATCCTCTGGCACAGTTCCCTTCCAGACACTCTTGGTTTATGTCAGGAATACAACCATTCCAGTTAATCTGTCTGGCACCATCCTAGCCAAACAGGCCTTTTCCCTGGTGTAGACGATCCTACACTCAGCAGAAATTTGAGAGATTTCCCCCCCTCTAAATAGCTTCAAAGTGAGGCTTCACTCTGAGCAGCTCTGGGGCTAGACTGTGGTGTGCCCAGCAGAGTCCTTTTATTCCTAGTATGAATGAAAGCAGAGGAGGGGACTAGTGCAGAGCCCACAGAAGGGGCAGGTGGTTCTCACATATTTGAAGAGACACTGCCTTGCAGTCTGTAGATGACAATAAAACAGCTAGATCTCCCACTGAGAGTCCCACCTGCCCCTCTACTGACGACTGGGTTCCTATAGATTAAGCCATATCACTGGATAGGGAACTGATTGCTGTATTTGGGGTAGGAAGCAATTTTTCCAAAGGTAAGATTGGTAGAGATCCTGAGGGATTTTCACTTCCTCTGCAGCGTGAGACATGGGTCATTTGCCCATTTGAATTACAGTAAATGATGGACTCTCTGTAACCTGAAGATTTAAAAAGCTCAGCCAGAATTCATGGTGTGTGTAGGTGATGTTCTGTGGCCTCTGATGTGCAGGAGTTCAGACTAGATGAAGAAGATAGGGTAATAGACTTAAAGGCCAGAAGGGGCTCAGTTGGGCAGGAGGATGAGGGCTGTTTCCTGTACCACTGACACTCAGCACTCTGAACAGGACTGCTGTGCACACCATCCAATCAGAAAATAGATATAGACACTTCTGTAACTGAACATGGCCTTCTCCTGACTGACTGATAATGGAAGTGAGGTTCTTTTCTCACACTGCACTCTGATGTCTACAGAGGATCATTACTCCCCTGCTAGAGTCTCCAACACAGATGTGTGTCAAACAGAATCCAATGGCAGATGACAGCTGTGCTCACTTACCTCTGTACAATACTGTGATAGCCTGGTGCTATATCATCAGTCACAGGCTGGAGGAAGACGTTGGCGTACCTGCAGGGAGAAGAAGGCAACTCTGAGCAGCCAGTCTCCTGGCTGGTAGTGGAGTAAACACCTGATCAAAGGCTGGAGCATGCTCTGCAGACTGAATTTCTAACCACTAGCCCCTTGTTCCATCCACAGATGCACTTCTGGTCGACCCCACCATAGACAGATGTGGGGAGTGGAGAGTCTCCCACCAAGCACTAGTGGAGAGCAGCTTGGGGCACAGGAGAGTGGATAATTCCCTCTTCAGCTTGCTGGGCACTAGGTACCTCTTTCTATCACTTAGCATGGGATCAAGTTCACTTGCCTGTGATTGGCTGCTGCCCTCCAAACTAGCATAATAGCTTTTTTCCAGATCTTCTGGGCTTGAATGGCTTCCTGGTCCTCACTGCAAACAGAGCTGAGGAGAGAAGGATGCCCATCAGAATGGGATGCACTGAAGGCCCATGTCAGACGTACAGGCTCAGTGCCCAGTGCAAGACGTCCTTTAACAAACTCTAATGTTGGAGCAACAGCGTACATTCATTCGGCCTTAGGCCTACCCACGTTACTCCATGCGAGACAGAGAAAAATCAAGGAAGCCGCATAGCTCTATCGAGAGCCGATTCACTAGAGCCGCCGGCACAGTGCTCCTGGGATTACAGGTGCCAGACAGATCAGCAGGCAATTCAGCCAGCAATGCACAGATATGACATAAGCCATACTCATTCCCCAGCATGCTCTGGCATTTGCAGTGTGGATGGCAGAAGCTTCACTGATACTCACAACTGTGAGGAGGCAGGACTGCTGGGGATGGAGTCAGCTAGGGTGTGAGACTGCAAAGGTGCATTATGGATACTGAAGCCATCATCGCTCTCACTCACAGGGGGCTCATTATCCATTTCTGAAAGGTACCCCTCACCCGGGTCTTCCTCCTTGGGTTCCTCCAGACTGGCAGCCTCACTGGCACCATCCTCATCATCATCTTCACCTTGAGCATCCTGAGATACAGGATCAAACTGCAGCTATCAATAACAATGTCTGCATCACAGCTTCCAAAGATGGCTTTTCAGCAAGCTGAGGGGAGCCCTTTATCACAGCTGCCAGCCAGTTCCAGGGGTATTTGCATAAATCTTTTAATCCCTCCCACAAAGCTTAGCAAGGGCCTGGAGTGACCTTCTCTAAGCAATAGACTTTAGATGTTGGTACAGGCTGGCTCCCTCTCCTACCCAGCACAGGGAGAGGTCACACGCTTTCCCATTCACTCTGTGGAGGTGAGAGGCAGCAGCAATGTGATGGCATCAAACTCCTTTTAACCACTGAACTAAAGAAGCTCAAGGCCAACTCTGACTTACTTTCCCAAAGATGGCTTGGGTCTCTTCCTTCATTGATTCTGGGAAGAAAAGATGAAGGGCAAAGCTTTAATTCTCAGGAGCTTTTAGATCTTCCCATCCTGTACCAATACCCTCCCACCCAAATTAATTATTGCCTGTTTCTGCATAGACTGCCTTCACCCTCCTACTGAACCAGACCACCCAAGTCTATTTGGCTAGTAAAAGATATCCTAATCCAGTTAAATTACCTGAGAGCTCAAATTTGTGCTGAACATTAGCCTGTGAGGAGTCATCACTTGCATTGGGGACATGTGGAGGAGATGAATCATCATCAGGGGGTGTCTGGAGGGATGAGAAATGCACAAATTAAAGCATGTGTCAGCTTCCTTCAGAGCATCTCACTACCTCCAACCCAATCCCAGCCAGTATGTTTTCACAGAATGCCATGACAACAGCAATTCCACATGGACAGAGAAAAAAAGCTACTTATTACACATTGAGAGTTTCAAAGGTTTAGCACAGCAACAGTCAGAACCTACAAGAGCCATTTCTCTGCTCCTAGCATACTCATCAAAGAGACAACTCCAAACATAGTGGTTTATCCTTCTCTGAACTCCTCTTTCTTGTCTGTCAGTCACACCAGTCCCAGACAGCCTCCGCACCCACATACCTCTATCTTCACAGTACTGTGTGCTGTGGCTGCTTCTCCCTTGGCTGACTCTGTCTCTGTTTCCGAATTCTCTCCCGCTTTCTGCTGCTCCTCTGAGTCTCGACTCCTGAGCTCAGGTGTTTCAGCTATTTGCCCAGCTACTGTCATGGCTTCCTCCGAGTCCAACTGGTCCTGCTCCAGCTCTATGGATTCTGTCTTTATTTCTGACCCCAGCTCCCCAATGCTCATTAGGTCTTGGATTTCCTTTGCCTCTGGTTCATCACAGTCCCGCCTTTCCTGTTTCACAGTCACTGCCACTTGGGCTATCTGTGCCTGCTTCTCATGGTCTTGCTGGATCGGATGCTCCCAGGGGCCAGTCAAGGCCTGAGGGTCATCAGTCTCTTCACAGAAAGACAAAGCGGCTTCCACGGCTGCTACATCCAGGACTTCAGGATGGTCATCCACCTTCACCCCAAAACAGAGACATCACAGCAGACAAAGGTCAGCAAGAGGGGAGCAGCACCCTGCAAAGCCAGAGAAAGCTCCCCCACCCTGAATGCATCTTCCCCACAGGCCAGGGCCACAGCATACCAGCACTGAGAAAGCTGCAATGGCTGCAACAGTTTCGTTCCTAAACAACAGACGAACACGGCTTCCCAAAGCCTTGTGAGCTGGCTGTTAAAACAGAGATATCAAGGAGCTGGGAAGAGCCATTCCTGGGAGGATGTTGAACAGGTCCTAACATCCATGGAGAGGCCATGTATATTCTCTCAAGTAGGTTATTCCCGCTTTGGACCAACTACCTCACAGATTGCTAGCCAGGATTAAAGGTTCTGTACTGACCACTCAGCTCTTGCTTCCTGGGTTTTGTCAAGTACTAAATGACATCGAGAAACGGGACTCCCCTACTTGGGGCCTAGGAGATTTCTTGCAGAGGTTGGGGCCCTCATGCTCAGAAGCATGGGGCTTCTGGAGTATACAGTGCCAGTAGCACTCATCTGTTTGCCTGTCTCGGATCAGTTCCCCATTCAGCTACGGTGCCTGCTGAAATCAAAGGTTTCCTCCAATCAGAACAATGGTGTTGCCAGAGACTGAACCAGAATAGTTGGGTCGAGAGGGAAGAGATAGACAGGAGAAGATTGTTTAATGAGCCAAATTTCCAGAGGGGTAGCTGTGTTAGTCTGTGTACAGCAAAAACGACCAGAGCCCTGTGGCACCTTATAGACTAACAGGGAACACTTCAATCTCTCTGCTCACTCCCATGACGACTTGTTAATAGCTGTGTTGAAACAGATGAATAACAAATCACAGCTTCAAAGAGAAACTGCAGAACTTGAACATATATGCAAATTTGACTCAGTTGTCTTGGGGTTAAACAGGGACTATGGATTTTTCTCTCATTACAAGTGATTTGACCTCACTCTCCTCTATGTGCTGTTCCCCAGTGTTTGAATCCTAACACCTATTTTGATTTGCTGTTACAGCCTGACCTGATCCTATGTCATACACTCCCCTGCATTTAATTTCCTCCCATTCTGTAACTTTCCCATCTTCAAAGCGTCTGATGAAGTGGGATTTTCTCCCACGAAAGCTCATGCGATAAATAAATCTGTTAGTCTTTAAAAGTGCCACAGGACTCTGTTGTCTTTGATTCTCTTCAGCATAAGCTTTTGTGGGCTATCTGACGAAGTGGGTTATAGCCCATGAATGCTTATGCTGAAGAAAATCTGTTAGTCTATAAGGTGCCATAGGACTCTCGTTGTTTTTAATGACCCAGAAATCCAAAGAGGCAGGGTTAGGAAGTAACAACTGAGATAAATACACCTAGGCTCCAGCAGTTGGTTCCCCATCCTGCTTTAATATTTACCTTGTCCTCAATGATGGCTATAATATCACCAACAGTTTCAAAGTCCAGCTCTTCCCCAGTATAGGAGACTGCAATGTCCATCTTCTCAGCCAGATCCAGGTCTTCTTTCCCGTCCATGCTGTGGCCTTTGGAAGGCCCAGCAGCAATGCCAGTCCCAGGACCTAGGCACTCCTTCTTGATAGAATCAATAATCATGGAGATTTCACTGCTGTCCATAGACACTGTCACTGTGTGGGGATCAGACACTGCCTCCATGGAAACGCACATGTCTGACTGCCTCGCTGGAGAAGGAGAAGAGACAACTCAGAGATAATCAGGGGAAAGCGTGCTGGCAGCAGTGACCATTGAGGTGGAAAAGATCAGCAGGCTACCTCAGATACACAAGCCCACCCATAGCAGTTTGGCCAAAAGGAGGAGGGAGGGCAGGAGAAAGAGAAATCTGCTTGCTGCCCAATAATGGATGCAAAGCAGGAACCTAGCCCCTCCATGGTGATATAGCACACCATGCCAGCAGCCACCCCACCCAGCATATCTCTTTGTTAAATCCCTTCTGTTAACTCATCAGCGCCTCTCCTTAGGAATCCCAGCTCATCCACCCCACCAGGAGTCAGCTTTACACGCCCATGCTCCCTCCCTGCCAGGTTCTGAGCCCCTGCTAACATCTTCCTATCTGTTGAGCCTAAAGGATGCACTGCTTCCCAGGACAGAAGCACCCAGGAGTGCGTAGCTTGGGAACGCACCTGTCACTACGCTCTCTGGAGTTGCAGCTGGTGGCACAGCAGATGGTGCTGACAGCGTGGGCATCATGACAATGGTTGCCTGGGACACAGACTCTACAGAGGGTGGCAGCAGTTTAGCCGGAGGTTCGCTGGCAACAGCAGAGAAGGAAGCAAGAGGTGTGGTGAACTGCGCAGGACCAGCTTCTAGAAGCCGAGAAAGAGTAGGAGCACCTAACGGAGGACAAGAAGGAAAAGCACATGAGCAAGAAGCAACAGCCACCGAGCTCTACAATGCAGTCTCTCTACTGGCTCACTGCTCCCTCCTGGAGCCATGCTACTAGAAATGGACACAGGGAGCCCTGCTGGCAGCCTGCGTCAGAAATGCACGACTCCTGAAGAGAGGCAGTCTGAGCCACGACCATGCAGAATTGATGCATGGGAACACAACGTGTTTAATGCAAAGACTGCAGAGGCTACACCACACATACAGAAGATGTTGAGAGCCACACAGTTCAAACTAGCAAGAACGCAGTTTCTTGTGATCAGAGAAAGGGAGGAATAAAAGAGGGAGAGTCTCTTTGCAGGTTACCCTTGAAGAATGCCTCTTGGTTCAAGAGCTGCCATGCATCTTAAGCCCTATTTCCAGCATGAATGTATAAAACTATTTGCCTGCAACAGCAGGATTCAGAAAGCAGGACAGAATAAAATGCATATAAAAAGGAATAAACCCTATGGCTTCAAAAAGCAGGCGCAAACCACTACTTGGCAGAGGGCAGGAAAAAACCTTTCCATGGACAGGCTGTTCTGTAACTATTCAGTGCAGATATTCTTGCACCTTTCTGTCTACCTGCTCACTGGGCCCTCAATACCACAATATCCAAGTGCTGCACAGTAATTTTTCCAATCACAACACTTCTGAACTGAAGCAAAGGGTAGTTAAACAACTTGCCCAAGTTTATAAGAAGTCTGTTCCTGAGCCAGGTCTCTGATCTACCAGACCAGTGGTGGGCAAACTTATTAGTCAACTGAGCCAAATATCAACAAAACAGCGATTGAAATTTCTTTTGAGTGCCAAATTTTTTAAACTTAAAATATATAGGAAGGTACATTGTTATTAACTTAATAAGGGTATTCCTAACCATCTCAACATACCTTTCTCAATTCTCGACACTACATCTTCTTTCACTCCACAACGTTTCCCGTATTTGTGTAAAAGATGGAGAAAAAGAAAAAAAAGAAAGGAAGGCAGGGAAGAGAAGGGAAAGGAAGGCAGGGAAGAGAAAGGAGGGAAGAG
>ML686011.1:2251295-2300255 GCA_007922175.1 Pelusios castaneus
CCTCACTCACTCCCTGGGCCGGCCGCCATCTTCCCCGCTAGGCCCCACCGGGCACCAGCGGGAACGAGCCACGCGCAAAGCTCGCCGGGAAACACTCGCGCGGGCCGCCGGGAAGTAAATATGAGGAGGGCCCTTTGCCCCACCCCAGCCTCGCTCTGGCTCCCACTCAGCCCCGCCCCCGCCTATGATTGGCGGTGGGTAGGGCTGGTCGCACTCTGATTGGCTGGGCGGAGAGGCGCGCGGTTTGAAAGTCGAAGAAACAAGAGGGAGTCAGCGAGCGCGCCCTGACCGCCCCGAGCATGGCCGAGGGACTCCGCTCCCCGTCGGGGCCGCTCTCTGACGAGGAGTTCGCAGCCTCCCCGCCGCTCGAGTCTACCGCAGCGGGCTCGGGCTCGGCCGCCCCGCGCAGGGATCTGCTCTCGGAGTTCGGCGCGATCTCCCTGGGCCTGGGCGGGGCCCCGCAGGTGAGCGGAGGGGCCTGGGTGGCGGCTGCCCGCTTTTTCCTCAGGCCGGCCGCGCCTGGCTCCCGCCCCCCGGCCAACGCACGCCCGCCTGCGGGCCGCTCCGCTCCTCGCCCGCTCAGCCCCGCCGGTCTGGCGCTCTGGCCGGGGGGATCCGACTCCCGCTGCAGGGCTGGGACCTGCGCTTCATCACTGAGTCTGGCTGCGCCGCCCCCTTCCGCCCTCCCTCCTCCGGCCGGCGCGCAACTGTCCTGCTCCTCTACTCTGCCCCGAGCCACCTTCCTGGCCGGCTTTCCCTGGCTCCCAGCCTCCCGCCCCCGCTCCCCGCTGCTGCCGCCGGTCCCCCCCTTGCCCGCTTCCCCCCCCCCCCCAGTCTCCCTCTCAATATTCTCGCCCTCCCCTACGTTAGTCGCTCACTTTCAATACTGGGTTAGCTGCCTGGGGCTGTCTCGGAACCTGAGAACGCTTATTTTTTAGAATTTCTTGAGCTGATTCTGGAACAAGTGCCACAAAAGTGTCCAGAAACTTCTGAGGGGTGGCTTATGCTATGCTTCCCATTGGGGTGCTGAATTTGACAGAACTTCCTGGTACTTCCTCTGTGGCTGGTATAGCTAATCTGTATGAGGTTCTGCAGGCTGCAACTGAGGATGAAAATGGGAAAGTGAAGGTGTATCTAAGAGTCCGGCCTCTGAAGCCAACTGAACTGGAGAAACAGGAGGATCAGGTGAGAGACTGGGGCCGAGCATGTGCAAAAAATAAGAATCCATTTCCCCAACCTAGCTGAGCAGGGACTTTGCACTGCAAGTGGAGGATTTCATAACCTCATAGTGTCTGTGTGGGGGAGTCACCAGGGATTTCTTGTCTGAGCCCGTGATGATGGGGGTTTTTTGTACCATGTAGGGATGCGTCTGTATCGAGAATTCAGAGACCCTCCTCCTGAGAGCACCCAAGGACTCTTTCACTATGCGGAACACTGCACGTGGGATAGGCCAGGCCATGCATAAATTCACCTTCACCCAGGTAGGGGCTCAGACTGGACACCTGCAGCCTGCCTTGGGGGGATTTGTTTCTCTCTTATTTAAAGAATTATGCACTTATAAATGTACTGGACCAAGCATACCAGGCAGCCTGGACCCAGGAAAAGCTGGGACTGGATAGCTGGCAGTGCTCTATGTTGTGCTGGCAAAGTTATGGGGGGGGGAACAGCACTAGAATAGTAATGGGTGCTGCAACTGGGGGGAAAGCCACTATGCAGTACCACGCTTGCTCCCCTGGGGCATTTGTGATTCCAGATCTTTGGGGCAGAGGTGGGGCAGAAGGCATTCTTTGATGAAACGATGGGGGAAGTACTAGAGCATGTACTCCATGGGCAGAACTGGCTGGTTTACACCTATGGCATCACTAACTCTGGGAAGACACACACTATCCAAGGTAAGAGGAGCCCTTTCTATCCAGTGATGGGTTGATGATACCTGTGCTTGTACATGTGCTCAGTTTACTGCTGCTCTCTCCTCCAGGGAGCAGCAAGGATGGTGGGATCCTGCCTCGCGCCCTAGCTGTCATCTTTAATAGTGTGGGGGAGCGGCTCTATCAAGCTATGGACCTGAAGCCCTCGCTCTCCAGTGAGGTGACCCGGCTGGACAGCAAACAGGCTCATCAGGAGGAGACCAAGAAACGGGCCCTGCTGTGCTGGGGGCTGCAGGAGGTGAGTGCCCCTTCCGGATCTGTCAGGGCAGGTAGGAGAGCACATTGGTTGTGTCACTCATGCTGTCCCCATGGTTTCCAGGAGGAAGTGCAGACTCTGACAAGCTACAGTGGAGAGTGCCAGCTGCAGGCTGCCATTGGGGTCAGTTTTGACAGTGGGATTGGTGGCCTCTCTTCTACCAGCCAGTTTGCAGACCAGTCGAGCAGCAGCCAGCTGGAAGGTATGTCCAAGGCCTTGCTGTCCTGTGCCATCCATTCCTGCATTGGGGACAGATGGATTCTGCATCCTTGTTATCTAGTAGTTGTGCTGTGGAAGGGGCAGTAAGGATTCTGCGCTCGGGCTCCTCCTTTCTTTTGAGGGGCGGGGGAAGCCCTGTATTTGGGGCTGTGAATGCCTCTTCCCTGTTCTGTACATTGCCCACCTGTGTCATCTTAGGGCAACAATCAACCTGAAACAAATAGATACGCTCCTTCCCCTTGCAAGGCATTATCCAAGTTCCTCCATGCCTGGCTGCTGCCAGCTCTGTCAGACTATCAAGAAAGCAGGCTCTGATGCTGAGGGACTCCACTGAATTTGTCTCCTACACTAGGAAACCCAGGGACTGTCAGCTTATCTCATCTGACAGACTTGAATACAAGGCGTCTATGGAGTCTTGGGTAGCCAGGGTCAAGCCAAGAGGAATCCAGTCCTAGAAGGTGTTTGCTTCCCCCATTTCTCCAAATCAGAGACAGGGTTCTGAGAAGCTCTTGATAAGGGAAAGAAGTGAGAGCTAAAGGGACATGTAACATGTTGGAGGTGGGGAGTCCCAGGCAGGGGTTATGGGGTTCATTTGGGGCTGAGTAGAGAGATCCTGTTGGAGACAAGCAGGGCAACCTCACCCGGTCCCAAGCCCTTCAGCTAGGACATGCCGGGCTGCTGCATTCATTACCATCCTCTTTACTCCTCCCTTCCAGACTTGAGCCCTCGCTGGGCTGACCCCGACAGCATCTTGCTACTCACCCCACGAGATGTGCAGTTCTCCATCTGGGTCTCCTTCTTTGAGATTTATAATGAGCAGATCTATGACTTGCTGGAGATGCCCCTACTTGGTCCGAGTCGCAAACGGCAGACGCTGAGGCTGTGTGAAGATCAGACTGGCAGCCCCTATGTGAAAGGTAGACCTTTCCTGCCTCTTCCTGGGGTGGGCTCTGGGGACCCCTTCCCTCTACTTTTCCCCACTGGGGAAGGGCCATCAACATCAGCCTTGGACTGAAGGGCACTATAGACTGAGTAGGTGACAAAGTAGTAACTTGGGGAGGGAGCATGTGTGTGGAGAGGGGCACCAGAGGGGAAAAAGTGTGTTCTGGCCACTTATACCAGTTAGCTCTTCCTCTCTGTTGGGCTTTTGGGTTAACACTTGGTCCCACCATTGGATAAGGCTGGGGAAGCTCAGAGTGGCTCCTGGTAACAGGTAGGCAGCCAGTGCCTGAGAGGACAACCGAGGACTCTGTCCCGCTAACACTGGCCTGACCCATGACTACTCTTTCAGATCTGAACTGGATCAATGTCCAAAATGCTGATGAGGCCTGGAAGCTCCTGAAACTGGGTCGGAAAAACCAGAGCATTGCCTGCACTCACTTGAACCAGAACTCCAGCCGCAGGTCTGAGAGAGGGAAGGGGATTGGTCCCTGTGGTGTGGAGGTGGGGTACCTAGTACAGGGGTGGGACCTGTGGGAGGGCATATTCTCCACGTGCATGTTCCTTTGACTTCATTTCTCCTTGCTCCCTACAGTCACAGCATCTTCTCAATTCGGATTTTACGCTTAAAGGGAAACAGCAGTGAGATGCCTCCTCAAATCAGCGAGTGAGTTCTGCCTTTTTTTATGGGCCAGGTGGGTTGGGGGCCCCGATAGGCTTAGTTCTCCCTTTTTTTTGCAGCAGTTAAAGCTATGTGGATCTTATGAAGACCACTCACTGGAATTACTGGGAAGGAGCTTTTGTTCCCTTCCACTGCTTGGGGTTGGTAGTTGTAGGAAAAAATTTTTTATGAAAGGTGTTGGAAAGCACAAACTGAGTCAGATACCCACTGAATTGGTGTGAATATGGGTGTCTTGCCCCCAGCCCAAGGGCAGGGCAGGTCCCTCTGGATGATGTACTGTTAATGACTTTGCCTATCTAGGATGTAGTAAGCCATAGATTCAAGTTGGCTCTGTGCTTGGAAAGCAGATGCCATCTTGGGACCAGGAATTTCTGGTTGAGCATGGTGGTAGTGGTGCCTGGCCCAATTTGATTGTCTCTAGGACTGCAATGACAGAGGTACCCCTTCTGCTGTCCTGGGGCCCAGACTGCTTCTGCATCTGCTCAAGGAAGTTAGGCTTTTAAGAGGATGAACTTGGAGCAGGGGATCATGGGATGTTTGGAGTGTGGGTTGGGGCATGGCCCTTGGGACCAGATGACAGCTATCTTCCTGACTTTCCCTCAGGCTCTCCCTGTGTGACCTCGCTGGTTCAGAGCGCTGCAAGGACCAGAAAAGCGGGGAGCGCATGAAGGAGGCAAATAACATCAACACCTCCTTGCACACACTGGGCCGCTGCATCGCTGCCCTCCGCCAGAACCAGCAGTCCAAGTGAGTGTGTGTAGGAAACTGGGGGGGGTTCCCATATGCTGTGCTTTGGTCTTAGCAAGTTCTCCTCTCTCCTGGCAGGCTGAAGCAGAGTGTGGTTCCCTTCCGTGACAGCAAGCTGACTCGTGTGTTTCAGGGTTTCTTTACGGGGCGTGGGCGTTCCTGCATGATTGTCAACATTAACCAGTGTGCATCCACGTACGACGAGACCCTGCATGTAGCTAAGTTCTCAGCTATAGCCAGTCAGGTCAGTGAGAAGGTAACTAGGGGCCACCGGGCTCAGCAGTCACTTTGGATCTCCCAAGACCCTGCATTCCTGGCCTGGATCTCCCTCTGGCTCTAGGGGAACAGGTTGCTCAGTTGAAGAGTGGGGTGGGGAGGGAAGGCGTAATGCAAATCCCCTTGGATTATACTGAATCCATAGCATTCCTAGACTCTGCTAACCTAGAGGATAAGACTATATATGGGGAAAACATTCACCCGGGCCATCCTGCCCCACAGCCATGTGAATTCATAACCATGGCCTTTTGTTCTCTCTAGCTTGTTCAAGCTCCTCCTGCAAATCTGGGCCTCCCGTCACTCCACTCGTTCATCAAGGAACACAGCAGGCAAGACGGTAGTTCAGGGGCAGACTCAAAGCAAGAAATGAATCCTGATGAAGAGAGTGAGGATGATGCAGAAGTGTCCATGTACGATAGGGAGGTGGGTGATGTGTTTTCTTGTACATCACAAAGCCAATGTGGGCTGCAGGGATGGAAGGGTAAGTCCCTCTTAGCCCCAGCCTCTAGGAGTAGAGAGGTGGGACTGGGGCTCTGTACAGTAAATTGGTAGGCATGGAAACCGCTCAGATGGCGGCCCACACAACTATCTCAATCAGTGAACAGTAGAAGAAAGGATCAGAAAACCATTAGTAATAAGCTCCCAAGCTCACCCGGTGCATAAAAAGTGTTGTCTAGATTGAACACTTGCATCTGTGTCTCAGATCAGCTGGTGGATTCTCTGTACTTTGAAGTCTTTGAGGACTTACATTTCTTAGCCAGAATTACGGATCTATTCTAGGAGCGGGAAGGTAAAGTTCTGCAGCTGTGTTATGAGGTCAGACTAGATGATCATATTGGTCCCTTCTGACCTTAAAGACTGAGACATGATGCTGTCCCATAAGTGGAACATCTGCTGCAGGGGAAAGAGCATCATCAGGCAGTGAAGAGCTACCACAGGTGTGGGGTTACCTCAATTAACCTGACTGTGAAAACGGGCACGAAACAGTAGATTCACTAACACGGCATGACATGAAATTGGATTTGCAAATCCCAGTGAGGACATTTAATGCACAGGAAGGATACTTGGCACATCACAAAAAGCAGGTCCTGGACATTAATTCAGTGGCAGAACCGAGATCTTAAGGGCAAGGCCTGTGAAACCTGTCTCAGGGAATCTAGAGCTTTGAAATGAGCAGAAAATTGAGCTCAATCCACTGGGGAAAATGCAACCTGCAATCCACTGGGGAAAATGCAACCTGCAAGACAGTGGGAGATGCCTAGGCTGTCAGAATAGCTGAAAGAAAGTATGCGAGACTGCTATTTACAATGGGACAAGCCAGCAAGAAAGTGAAGGAAGTTTTGGGCAGTGCAGGAAGGAGAGTAGCTCTCTTCACCTTGATGCAGCTCCAGCTGGCGTGCATGCTGCAGTGGAGTAGAATTTGGAGGGAGAACAAGAACAATGATCAGGAGCTGGCAGAATGTGGGGCAACAGGCCCTGTTAAATCTCTCTCTTGGCACATGACTAATGGAGACTCTTCCACCTAGACTGGACAAAGCGTTAGTGCAGGGACTAGGGAGCCAACGTGCTCCAGCCCAGGGAACATGGGACCTATGTTCCTATGCCTGATGCACAAGTGTAGGCAGAAGGCTGATGTCCTCTTGTGCCCTCTTTGCAGGACCTTCTGCGAGTGGTGGAGAGCATGCGAAATCTGCTGATGCAGGAGCGGCAGGAGAAGCTGCACTTGGAAATGCACCTCCGTGAGGAGATCTGTAATGAGATGCTAGAGCAACTGCAGCAGAAAGAGCAGTGGTGCAGGTACTGTCATGCTGCGGGGGGGGGGGGGGGGGCTCCCTGCTAATCACTCCTTCTTTGCACTTCTGCTGTGCAGCTCTGAGCTGATCCACATGCCACCCATCCCATTTTGCTTCTCTGCAGCCAACACTTAGACACTCAGAAGGAGCTACTGGAGGAACTGTATGAGGCTAAACTGAGCAATCTGAAGGAGGCACTGACTGACTATTACCAGGAGGAGATTCAGGTCTGTGTGTACGTGGGAGGAGGAAACCAAGCTTGGGAGCACAGCCAGAGATGTGATAAGAGCTCGTCTGAGCCCAGGAAACCTGCTGTGACTGACCTGCAAGGCTGTCCTGCCTCACATATGGTCCTCTTACATGACTGCTCCAACTATATCTTTTGCTCTTCCCTACAGGCCTAGGGTGCTGGCCCAAAGCGCTCAGTAATCCCCAGTTCTAACTTCCTAGCTACTCTTTTATATAGCATAGCATCAAATCTGCTTGGCCCCAGTTTTTACACCCAAACCCAAGCAGTTTGAGCTACCACAAACCTGTCCCTGAAGCTAAGTTGCAGTCACCACCACCTCCTGCCCCCGAGGCAGGCGTGCTCTGTGGAGTGAGGCACTGAGTGCTCTGCTCACTCACACCATAGCACAGCAAGGTGGTGGTAGCCTGCAGGTGTAGCGCAGGCAGCTCTCACTAACCCACACTTGAGGGTCCAGTTACTTAATCAGCTGACCCAGGTCCCATTTGGGTGCAGGGCTCTAGCCCACCAGCTGTGGGGCATGGAACAACCAGCAGTCAGTTTGGTGAAACATAGCATCATCTTTGCTGCTTGTGTTCAGAGCATGGTGCAAACACCCCTTCCATTCTTAGTGTCAAGTCTGGAGATAATGGTAAAATTGACAATCGATGCTAAAGAGTTGAAGATTTTTCTGCCTCTTCTTGGTTACGGCTAGGTAGCTCCAGAACAACTGGGCTTCTAGGAAGCAGGTGATGCTGCAGTCCCCTCCTGAAAGTGCAAACCTTTTAAAATGCCCAGCTTGGGTGTAGGTGGCTGCTGGGTGTATATTGCCATTCAGTGAGGTGCACATGGTGAGTCCAGGCCCCTCATGCATAGTGCAAGACGGCAGCCCGCATGCTACTGGGCAGGGACCCTTCTCAGCTATCTTTCCTCATGGGAAAGCTGGGCACCGTTTCCCAGTTCTTGGATAGGAGCAAATCTGCCCTTCCTCCTCAGGAGCGTGATGAGAAGATTGAAGAGCTAGAGGCAGCATTGCAGGAAGTAAAGCTGCAATCAGAGGCCCTGGAGAGGAAACAGCAGGAGCTGGAGCAGCCCCTGCGCAGATCAAAGCGAGTGGCAGCTGCATCCAGTCTGCAGCAGGAACTGCTGGAAGTTAAAGCCAAGCTGGAGCAGTGTCAGTCAGAGCTGAATACCACAACTACAGGTGTGACAGTAGTGCTTTTGTGGCTCTGCATTATGCCTGGGCTCTCCTAAAAGAGCTAATGGTCAGCACAGTGGTGCGTGGCGCTCTAGTCCCTTCTCCACAGTGCTTTTCCACAGCCCCTTTATCAATTTAGATAAAAATGGTGTTTGGGGCAAACTCTCCCGACTTTTCCTACATGGCTAGCATGTTGGGGCTTCCAGCCACACTGATCTGCCAATGAGATTTGGGGAAATGAGTAGAAACTGCTCCCCCTAAAAGGGAGACATTAAGTGGGAGGCATGTTGGATGAGCAGTTCTAGATCTAAACTGCCTGATGGGTACAAGTCTAGAACTTTGGCCCAGTACCCAGAAGTATATAAAATTATGACTGATGTGGAAAAAGTGGACAAGGAAAAGTTGTTTAAATACTCCCATAATACAAGAACCAGGGGTCACCAAATGAAACTGATAGGTAGCAGGTTCAAAACAAATAAAAGGAAGTTCTTCACACAACGCACAGTCAACTTGTGGAACTCCTTACCTGAGGAGGTTGTGAAGGCTGGGACTATAACAATATTTAAAAGGGAACTGGATAAGTTCATGGGGGCTAAGTCCATAAATGGCTATTAGCCAGAAAGGGGTTAAGAATAGTGTCCCTAGCCTCTGCTTATCAGAGGATGGAGACGGATGGCAGGAGAGTGATCACTTGATCATTGCCTGTTAGGTTCACTCCCTCTGGGGCACCTGGCACTGGCCACTGGCGGTAGACAGATACTGGGCTAGATGGACCTCTGGTCTGACCCAGTACGGCCTTTCTTATGTTCTTACCCCTGGGATGGCTTCCACTTGTTTGGGAGAACCCAGATCATACGGACCCAGGTCCTGAAGCTGGGGGTGTGGACATGGTGTTTTCCCCATTCTGCACTTGCTTGTTTCCAGAGTTGCACAAGTACCAGAAACTGCTGGAGCCACCTCCTTCTGCCAGACCTGTTACTGGGGATGTGGACAAGAAGCTGGAGGATGGACAGAAGGTAACGACCCACCTGAGGGACACCCAAGAGCTTTTCTGGAGGGCTCTTACCTGTTCACAACCAGTGCTGTGTATTTCACCACCTCCCGCTTAGCTCCCAATACACCCTTCCTGATGTCTGTGTTCTGGTGGTAACACTTGCCTGGGGGCTGTACTGCCTCCCCACTTGTTCAGGGAGCTATTGTATTGACCCCCACTCCAATGAGAGCTGAGGGTTTCCCTTACCCTGGCACACCAGAGGTACTGGAGGGTGGCTCTGCCTCCACTGCTGGATGTTCTGGCATACCTGACTGAGTCTCTGGCTCAGACTGACCTCTCTACCCCCTACAGAATGTGAAGCTGCTGCGCTCAGAGCTCCGGCGACTGGGGGAGTCCCTCCAGACTGCAGAGAGAGCATGTTGTCACACCACAAGTGCAGGAAAACTGCGAGAAGTCCTCTGCACCTGTGATGACATACTGGCTAGACAGGTAATGTGACAATTTCTTTCTGTAGGGACTTCATGAGATTCATCCTAGACACATGAATATCACATACTTGACTGCTTAAGTCTCTAGGAAAAAAGTTTTTAGTGGGGGCAGGAGGGAAATATCCCATCTCTATCTCCTCCCCGAATTACTAGAGGGCTGATCTGGATAAAGAAAGCTACCAGTTAACAGGACAATACTAACAGGCTATCCCACTGTTTTTTGTTTTTTTTCCATGGGGTCTTTACTGAAGCAGCTGCCTCCACAATTTAATCTGTTCAACAGTCGTCTGTTTTGTTCTTCAACCACATTACAGCCCCTTGCATCAGCACACTACTAGATAGCAACTGATCCAGTCCCTGTTTATTTACTGGAGCCCCTTGCAATAGCTGGCTGGAGTAGAAGTCAATCTGAGGGCTGGGAGGGAAAATCCAAAACAAGGTGGCAGGGTGGATTCAGTTTTCCCCAGCTGCACTGCTCTCCTGGCCCTACTTAAGGGTTGTCAGGCTGCCAAACCACCTGCTGCATCAGGGCACGCATGAGCTGCTTGGCCCTGTGTGCTGCTCTAGGACAGCGAGTAGTTTATCATGGAAGAGGGTTGCTCAACTTCTGGGTGACCTGAGGGAGATCCCATCAACTAAACGTATTCCTGGCTCCCCTCTCTCAGGACCAAACGCTGGCAGAGCTGCAGAACACCATGATGTTGGTGAAGCTGGATATGCGGAAGAAGGCAGCCTGTATTGCTGAACAATACCACACTGTGCAGAAGCTCCAAACCCCTTCGACATCTACTTTTAAGAAACGCTTCTGTGCTAATAGGGAAAACCTGCAGCCAACTCAGCCTCCTGTCAAGAAACCCTTCCTGCCCAGCTTCCTGTCCCGTTCAACTGCACGTCCTCCTCGAGCTGCCGAGTGCAGTCCCTACAGCCACATCCTGGGTGCCCAGCCCTCACCAGCGCTCAAGCCTCTTCTCTCCAGTAAAAAACATTAAGTGGGGTCTGCAGGTGAGCTGAACTTACCTTACCAGGGAGGAGTTCCTGCCACCACCTGGCTATATAAACTACCTTATTTAGTGATCTGCAGGGACTTGTGCAAACACTGCATGTGACTGTTTCAGGCCAGCTGCTACTCCACTCCATATGGAACAGGGCCTCAAGTCCATCTGTAACATTACCCTTACCCACCTCTCAACGTGTGTATTCTGTTACGTTGTATATACATGGCAATAAATATACAAACCTGTGTTTTACTTGTGCAAAAATCTGCCTGCAACAAGCGTCCTTCACGTTAGTATCAACCCTTGCCCCCCTGGAACATCACCCTTTACAGCTATGATGCTGCACCTCAAGTAGCTTTCAACGCAGGCTGGGTGCTGCAGTTGTCCTGGCGCCAAGGACTGGGGCTGGACCTGCAGGCTGGCTACATGGGCATTAGGTGTCTATACCTACTGCCTTAAGGAATAGCTTTCATCACACTCATACTGAGAGGTTAAGGGGGGGGGGGGGGGGGGTAGCTCCATCAAAGTCAGGAAAAGAGATCAGGAAAAATATGAAGGGGGTGAGGAAGAGATCAGGACCTGACAGACCATCCCCCTTTCTATTGCATCTCACCCCCAGCCCTACTGCACCTGCTCAGGGATAATAATATTCAGGCTTATTGCAGAAAACCATCCACTGCTAGTAGTAAGGACTCCTCCCCAGGACAGAGGGAGGTAGTTTCCCCAGTCAATGCCCCTGGTCCAGCTATGGAGGGGAGAAAGTTGTAAATTCCAAGGGCAGAAGAGACTATTCTATTGTAATCATGTAGTCTGACCCCCTGCATAGTACAGACCATAAAACCTTCCCCCAATAACTTGCCAGAGCACTGTTTGAAAGAAGTGAAAAGAGCATCCAGTCCCCATCTACATCTTTTGGGGAGGCAGCAAACCCAGCCCTTGATGTCTGTCAATACTGCAGAACAAGGTTTTCCAAAACTTGACAGAGGAAGGAAACCTTAGACATTCCCTTATAAGCTGTTTTAAAAAAAATAACTCCACAAGCTCTCAAACATACTGCATTCACTAATGCAAGGGAGATTAAACAATGATCTGCTGGAACCCACCAAAAACCCTGGGCCTGCTTCCATCTCACCTCCAAGACAGCAGACAGAATGTAACAATTGCTGCAAGGGGATTCAAACTTTTCATCCTACACCTAGCTCACTTGTATGGAAACAGGAGAACACAAAACAAAGTCCTCTGAAGTCATACCCAAGGGAAAAACTCCCCAAATGGCCTTTCCAGCAAGTAACCAAGTGCTCCTCTACCTATTAAGACCAATGGTCTAGTTTTGTTGAGGAGCTGATTAGTCAGCCATCGCTGCAGGCTGCTCTGGACACAGGACAGCAAGGCTACTGCAACGGACAGGAGAAGGCTATCATGGCTTCAGTCCTCTGGCTTTCCTACAAAGGACCAGGCCATCAAGGGCCACCACTTCTCCATACTCCAAAGCCATTCTGTTTCCCAGCTCCCAACCTCCTGCTCCAGGATAATTCTCTCAGATCAATTCTCTCAGTCTCAGAATGCAAGCTTAGGAAACACTTGAGTTTCCTACTCCAAGTGCAGTCTTGTCCTTCACCCTTTCTACAGCTCCAGCTTTTTCATCCACTGTCCATCAGCAATAAGAGCTCCTTTACAGAGAAAGAATCCAAGTATATCTTTATCTTGATGACCTGCTAATTCATAGATTAGCCCAACAGGTGACTGTGGAAGTACAGCATCCTAAAACTTTCCCTTGTTACATTTCAAAGTCAATAAATTCACAGCTTCCCACTCACAGTCCTGAGTTCACAGCAGCACTGTTAGACACTGCCTTCCACAGAAGGGTTTTCAGACTCATCCAAGAATACCAGTGAGGTCAAGGTGTCAGGGACTTGTCACACAGCATGCAAGATTCCTTGCATGGATCAAAGATGGTGTTAAATAAAATGGGTATGTCTAGCCAGCAGGCCATAGGGTCAATCACCTAAGGAGGAGTCATCTTCTTACACAGGGGGACAGAACCCCTTCAACTTTCTGATGGAATTTCCTGTTCTATATCACTACTTATGAAGTCTTTGATAACATACTTCCATTCAGAAATGGAGAGGGCTCATCTAGCTCACCTTCAAATTCAATGGGTCCCTTTAGGAAGGGGCAATGGTCCCTTTAGGAAGTTTATTTGCACATCAACAGATTAGGGTGAGCTGCCTGTCATGCAAGACTTCTCTGCCTCTTCTTCAGGCTGCCAAGAAACCCAATGTCTGCGAGAACAGTGCAGAACTCCACAAGATCACACCAACCACCAGGCACCATCATGGACTTCGGAACCCACTGCTAGCTCCCCAAGACAGTACGGACAATACAGCAAAGGCTGTTTTTGAAAGCTACAAGCTGTCACTGAGCAGCTTTTATGCAGCACAAGGCCAGGCTCCTGGGCAGAGGACTTCTTCATTCCTTGGACACCAAGGTTTATGTACCTATTTCAATCAATCCCTCTGAAAGTAAAGGTCCTGAGGAAACAGAGAAGAAGCGAGATCACTGTCATGACAGCCCCAGCATGAGCCAAGGAGTTTGGTTATTTTATGGGATTACCAGAAACAATCAGTCAGAGATCATCTCATCAAATCTACCCAAGTCTCTCAGTTCAGTGCTCAGATACTGCATTCAAACCCAGGATCTCTCTATGGCAGCATCCAGGCTGTCTAGATACCACCAAATGATACTGTTTGGCTGAGGTTTAGAACACTCTATGCCAGAGCAGGAAACCTTCAAGCAGGATTTACAGACCTCCATGAAATGCTTTCCTGTCTGGGCATCTCAGCAACAGCTTTCACCCCCGACAGCAACACATTCATCATTACTGCACTAGTTGGTAGCAGCAAATGAGGCTTTTCATCAACTTTACTAAGAGTCCACCTAGTAGGAATATCAGCAAGTCACCTCCAATCCAGGGCCCCAGCACATTTTCCGCTTCTTACAGTGAAAAAATTCCTGACCAACACACGTTTTCCCCTCAGTTTGAAAACCCCCCAGCTCCTTTCTGGGCACTTAGTACCAACGTTGATAGGTCCCCCCTTTTGAATCTGCTCCCTTTACTATGTCTCAATGCAAGCTCTTAGATCTGGATGCACAAAAGCAGTTAGGTGTCTATGACCCAGTGATGATGTGCTGCCATGACATCAGTTAGGAGGGCAGGGGAGGTTCAGGCCCTTATGTCAGATTCCCAATATATGGTGTTTCAAAAGGATAGGGTGACTTTTAACCATCAGTGGAAGCTTTGGGTGAAATCTATCTCAGACTTGCAGATGAACCAGGCCATTCACCTCCTGTTGTCTTTCCTAAACCTCATTCAACCTCAGGGGAAGTGAAGTTTCTCACACTTAATACAGTAAAAGCATTGTTCTGTCTAGACAAGAGAGTTCATGAACATAGCCAAGACAACCTGTACTATCATTCTATACCATCATTACTGCACTAGTTGGTAGCAGCAAATGAGGCTGCTACCTCATTTGGGTAGCCATGTGGGTCTCTGACTGCATAAAAATACGTGATTAAATCACGAAAAGTGCCCTACGCATGTTAGAACTCATTCCTCTAGGGTTGCATGAGGATTTCCATCCCTGCCATACACAGAGCAGCAGGGTAGAGATAAGCCACACATTTACCATTGATTACAGGCCTGCAGACTGGGCACTTATTTTGGAAGGGTTATTCTGCAATCTATAGTCAAGCAGGACTCCTCTGAATCACCCCCTAAAAAAGACAATTGCTTGTTCATCACCAAGTGTGGAGTCCGTGTGGACAGTCACTCAATGAAGAACAATTACTTACCCAACAGTAACCATAGTTCGAGATCTGTGATTTTACAACCATCCCTCCTTCCCCAATAATTCAAAATACTACCCTGAAGAGATTCCATAATGGTGAAAAACAGGGAGTCTCTGCCCTTAATGCCCTCAGGTGGAGGGGAGAAGTTCACCCAGAGAGCAGCTCCAATGGACACTGCTAGTCCAAAAAAAACCCAAAACTAAAGAAAAGAAAAAGCCCCAAACAAACCCTGTTCTCACAAGCATGGGGCACATTTGCACCAAGAATGGGAGGTGCATGGACAATCTCAGGAGGACCACAGTTACTAGAGGGTAACGGTTCTGTACAGCTCCAGATTATGAACAAGAGGCTCACACAAAGTTAGGTTTGTTTCTGTTTTAACAAACTTTCCCAGGCTCTGTCCAACACAGTGCGGAGACAGGATGCATGTGAAGATACTTTGCCCTTCTCTAATCTCAGTCTTCAGTGAAGCGCGTAGACTCACCAACTATTCAGACAAACCGTACACACCTGAAGACGTTGCTGCATATACAGTATAGACTAGAGGATGAAAATGAACAGCAATTGAGTGACTTCACTGAAGTCAGACTGCAGGTCAGTGATCAAACTGATGCTGTTCTGGCCCCATTTAACCACCACTTCTGATCAAGGGAACGGAAGTCCAAACAAACAAATAAAAAAAAATCAGGCTGCACTAGTGTGAAGGGTTCCGACTAGCAGACATTGAACAGGCTAATCAAACCTGAGCAAGTTAGCTACTGGCCACCTCTCCGCGACCTCCTTAATGAACTTGGGGAAAATGGGATCTTTTCTATATTTAGTTCAATTACACATGTTCTAATAGGAAGGAAATTTGTGCCATGACAATTCTCAGGGACACTACCAAGCTGCTTTGCCATTCACCAGCAAAACCAAGTCAAACCAGGTATCTGAGCCACAGACCCTACAGCCACCAGTTTCCAGGTGAGGTCACTTAGGACCAACACCGCTCAGTCCCCACACGTGGTTTTCCCTTTCACTGCAACAGTGACGCTGAGACATCTCTCTTACTGTTTAAAAAGAGAAAGTGCTGGCTGAATGGCTTGCATGCAGCTGCTGGAGAGTTCACAGAGAAGCTGGCAGGGGACAGTTCTTGTAATAGACTGTATACTCTCACTGTGAGGCTCTTGAAAGGAGACAAGTGAGGTTCAGAGTAACAGAGCAGAGGTAAGTTCAAACATATTTCAACTCAGACAGACAAAAAGCCGCTCCGTGAGGGAGCAACTGTTTCTCATACACTTGGAGTGTGGCAGTGAGAAGCAGAGTGATTTCTGCCATCTCTGCACAGGCACTTCCCATTGATTCCACAATGATCTCTGTTTGCACCGACACAACATCTATCTTCAGCTAGAGGTTTTTCGGATTGCTGCCTCCAGCGGAAGGCAGCACCTGACAAGCTTTGCAGGAGTGAGGTGGCTGTTTCTGAAGGACAGGAGAGGAGAGGATCAAACCCCCACTTGTGCTAGGCAGGCCACAAAAGGTATGAGCACGATTTACGGTGTAACTGAAGACAGGTTGAGTGGGGACACTCTCCGTGTGGGAGTGTTGTTGGATGAGAGTGAAGCAGGAAGGAAGAAGGGAGCAGAGATCTCTGTGGAGGAGGTTTCCCCTTGGTTGCGTAGTTGTAAAATCTGACGCAGCAGGGCCTTCCCTTCTTCTCTTGTCTGAAAAGAGTCAGAATACCTCATTAATAGGTCAGATCCATGCTTAATGGAGCCTGCAGCCAGGAGGCTTTGAGGGTCAAATTCAGCAGTAATCTGAACAGTCATGCAACAACATGCCTGAGCAACCTTATTGCCTTCTATGAGAGGACTGGCTCTCTGGATGTGGGGAAAGCAGGGATGTTAGCAAGGCTTTTGATATGGTCTCCCACAGATTCTTGACAGGAAGTTAAAATAAGGGTTGGGCGAATGGAGTATAAAGTTAACCAGAGGCTGGCTACATCATTGGGCTCAATGGGGAGTGATCAATGGCTCAATGTCTAGTTGGCAGCCAGTGTCAAGAGGAGTGCCCGTACAGATAGTCCTGGGGTCGGTTTTGTTCAACAACTTCATTAATGACCTGGGTGAAGGGGTACATTATGCCCTCATCAAATTTGTGGATGACACTAAGCTGGTGGGAATGATAGATACGCTGGAGGGCAGGGATAGGATACAGAGTGACCTAGACTCTGGAGCATTGGGTGTAAAGAAATCTGATGAGGTTCAACAAGGACAAAGGCAGAGTCCTGCACTTTGGACAGAAGAATCCCATGCACTGCTACAGACTGAGGACCGACTGGTTAGCCAGCAGTTCTGCAGAAAAGGGCCTGGGAGTTACAATGGACAAGAAATTGGATATGAATAAACGGTGTGCCCTTGTAGCCAGAAAGGCTAACGGCATATTGGGCTGCATTAATAGGAGCACGGCCAGCAGATAGAGAGAAGTGATTCATTGTGTTCAGTTCCGGGCCCCACTCCAGAAAGAATGTGGCCAAATTGGAGACAAGTTCCAAGGAGGGCAACACAAATGATTGGAGGCAGGAGCTCGACTTGCAAGGAGAGTCTGAGGGAACCAGGCTTGTGGAGTCTGCAGAAGGGAAGAGTGTGTGTGTGGGGGGCAGGGGGGTTTCATAGCAGCCTTTAACTACCTGAAAGGAGTTCCAGGATGGAAGGAGCGAGGCTGTTCTCTGTGGTGACAGAACAAGGAGCAATGGTCCCAAGTTGCTGGGATATAGCAGGCTTGGGGAGGCTGCTCTTGGAAGTGCCTGCTCTGCCTCTGTCCCACCCACTCTCTGTCCCTGGCCCTGTTTCACCCCTCCCCATGCAACCCCTAGGCCCAGAACTTCAACTAGTTACTGAGAAGCAAAACCAGGAAATAGGTGTCTCGTCATCCACTCCAGGCGGATACAGTGCATACGCCTTCAACAGAAGGTCCCTTGGACTCCCAGAGGAGAGAGAGCGAGCCAGGTAAGAATCCCTATAACCATAAGAAAGGGACACTGGGACCTCACTACTCACATCATTGAACGCACAGCATTTCTGAGCACAGGCGGAGGCTTCGTCCCAGAGCTTACACTTGAAGTAATATTGAGCCAGGTAGCGGAAGGCCGTGCTTACCTCTAGGTGCTCCACTATCTCCTAGAGCACAGGAAAGAAACAGCAAGATTTGGTTTGAAAGGTAGTTCTACATCATCTCCTTCCCTTCTCCCTCCTATCCTCCTCCCACAGACTCACCCCACAGGAGTAGATATCCTGGATGTATTTGATGTAGCACTGAGCAGCCTGTTCAGATTCATTCAGCTGTTCATGCAGCCTGGGAAAGGAGAGACATTGGGGCAAAACCAACAAGGAAGATACCCAAAACCAAGAACTTCCCTCTGTGCTGAACAGGTCTTTAGAAGGGGCCTATACCAAACATGAGCACGTTCTATACCACTCTCTCAGCTGCAGCCAGGCCTGCTCCAGGAGCACATGCAGAGTGACAGGGTAAAGACCACCCACCAGACAGCAACCAGCCTATTGCCCACATTCCTGGGGGTTTCCTCAGCTGACAACACATGCACACAGGGGCTCTTTGACAGAGCTGGGCAGATATTAGGGTTAGGGCATCCCCTGACCTCGGAACATTCCTCACCGCACAGTTACACACTGCCCCGCCCTGCAGGTCTCTCCGTTCTTTACAGACATTGAGAATAAATGCTGAGCCATACTCACTTGGCTAGCTTCACCAAAGCCATTTTCTCCACATCTCCCACAGCATATGCTCTCCAATAACACTGCGAAGGAGGGCAAGAGTCACACATCCTCTGCAGCATGCAGTGGGTGCACACAGGCCCCATGCAGACCCAGTCACTACAGTGCCCTCCAGCAGAAAAGTATGGAGAGAGAACATTTTCTGGAAGGCCACAGCAGACAAATTCACCAACTGCTCTAGGCAGATGGACCTTCCACTGAAGTCACCATTTTAACAGGAATCTGCAGGTTGTTCACAGCTCCCCCACCACCTTGGGATCAAGGTCAGGACTGAAGGGGACAAAACAGCCAATCCGAGCACTAACCCCCATTCATTAATTACTTCCTAAGAATTTCAGAGGAAGAAAGGTCTCTGGAGGACCTGGAGTACTAATGAGGGCTGTGCCTCTTCCTGCTTCCCGGGCCTCACAGCAAGTCTCAGGCCTCACTTACCTTCTTGGCTTCCACCAGCTGATTAAGTTTCTCATAGCACTCTCCCAGAGCAACCAGCATACGGGAATCATTGGGTCTGCAAGAGATAACAGCCAATCAAGCTGGTTCAGAAGTGTCAGGCTGCCTCCAAATACGGTATTGTCTGACGCTAAATGAACAATGGAGCACTGAATACACTCCTCTCTACCTGCAGATATCCGGAGCACTAGTAAACCCTGACTGATGCCTTGACACAAGAAACCCAATGGAATCCCTGTGGCCAGACTGCACACACTAAGTCATTGATGACTCCCTCCCTCACTCAGCTGCCAACAGGTATGGCTGTGTTCCCAGCTTACCTGAGCTGGTGGGCCCGTCGGTAGTAATAGAGACAGTAAAATGGCATTTTGAGGATCTCATAGGTTTGCCCTAGTCCATACCAGGCTCTGTAGTCCCTCTTGTTCACCTCTATTGCATGTCTGCCAAAGAATAAAGAAAGCACTGTAAGTGTTCGGAACCAGGCAGGATCCAAAGCAAGTCAGAGTTCAGGTGTTTAAAAATGTGGAGCAAGGAAAGATAGTTCCTAACAGGACCACACAAGACACTTCTCCCTTCCCACCAAATCCGCCACTACCTTAGGCACACCAGAGACCATTCTCTGCCTTGCATGGCTCCTGAACACATACCTGTAAGCCTGGATAGCTGCAGAGGTGTTCTTCATTTCCATGTACTCATGTCCCATGAGGGTCCAGGCTCCGAGATACCGAGGATTCAGTTTCAAGGCTCTCTGGAAATAGAGTGCTGCTTTTTCATGCTGGGAACGCAGGCTATAGTAATTCCCTAGAGGATGGTCAGAGGAATAAAGTGAACAGGGAAAAGAAGCAGGGATTAAAACCCAGATCTGATCAGCATCATCTATGATCTTTTCATATATAATTGAGAAGAGAAAAACCCTACTAAGTCAGATCCAATTCATTGCATAACTCCAAGCCCCAGTCTGATTCAGTCTGTTTTCAAGTGCTCTTGTCCAGTCCATTTCATTTGTGCCACCCAATGAAGTTCCCACCCCTTGCCATGGAAAACTATCCCACCAACTAATGGTGTCCAAATAGATAAGTGAGAGTTGAGTGCCCAGAACCAACGGTATTCCAGGATCTCAGAGCTGCAGAGAGTGGGCCCACCACCTATACAATTTACCAAAAACCTGCATCATCACCTCTGTGCATGGCCAACACTCCATTGACTTCTTGTGCTGCAAAATCATTTAATCTGTTTTACCCTGAATGAGAGATGCTTTAGCTAGCCTAGACTCAACAGACCTGCTAATATTTCCTGTGAAGGGGAATCAGTAAGCCTCCTTCTCACCCCTTGTAGACTGGGTGACTGAATCTAGTAGAAGAGATGGCTCTCACCTATTACACAGCAAGTCTCAACACGGTACTTGTCAATCTCACACAGATTGTGAGCCAGGTAGCTCAGCTCAGGCTTCATGCTCTGGTGAAAGAGAGGAAGGAGATTACTGGGGGGACAAGCATACCACCACTTCAGGGAGAAAAAGGGTAGGGAAATTAGAAGCATACAGCTGGCATACCACGCCATAGAGGAGAAAGGAAAAAGATGATAGCTGCAAAGCTATCTCCAGAGAGAGACATAAGCATTCACATGAGCAAACTGACTTAATTCAGGAATTCTAAGAAACGGTAACATTCTTCCTGTGAGCTAGTGTAATTTACTGCAGAGGAGTGGGGGTGAAAGATAGGGGTAGCTCACCCGGACATATAGCAGGTTGGAGAAGGTGTCCATATTTTCTATCCTGTATGGATCTTGTTTTCTTAGCTCATTGAAAATAGAGAGAGCTTTGTCTATATCTGCAGACAGAGGAAGGCAGACATCGGTGAGTGCCTCTGACTTGTGTTGAGTTAGCTCTGCACCCCTCACCAGCTGAGTTCACTGACCTCTGATATTGTGATAGGCAACTGCAATCTGGGAAATGATGTAGGTGCTCTTGGAGAATCCTGCATCAATGAGACTCTGGTACTTCTGCAGAGCTTCTTCTATCAGCTGCAGCTCTGTGTAAATGTGTGCCAGGAAAAACTCTTTCATCCAGGTATCTGGCAAGGACAGGGACTTCAGCTGCAGCAACCAAACAACAAAAAAGTGACACACTAAGATGACAATCTACATCTTCCCCAGGGAAAGGGAAAACATCAGCGCTCTCTTCACCCAGCAGCTGGATCTTTAGAGGATGAAGGGCAACAGTTCCCTTCCACCCAACAAAGCCTTCTCCTTAGGCAATAACTCCACGCAGTGGTGGTGCCAACCCCAAGACAAAAGCCTGAACTAAGAGCTTCTATCAACTTAACATCAGTTACGTCTATAAAACGATTCAATCCTGACTACAGATTTTTAAGGCCAGAAGGGATCTAGTCTGACCTCTTGTATAACACAGGCCATAAAATTTCATCCAGTTATTTCAGCACTCAGCCCAATAATTTACTTGACTCAATATGCCTTCCAGAAACCCATCCAGCACTGAAGACTTCAAGAGATGCAGAAACCAGATTCCTGGGTCATTTGTTTCTATTAAATCACCATGCTCTAAAAACGTATGCCTCGTTTCTAATTGGACTGTGTCTGGTTTTAACTTCCACTGATAGTTTCTCCTTAGGACCATCTCCACCAGATTAAAAGGCCTTTAGCGGTAGGCAGCCCCTCCCCATTAAGATACTTGTACGTCATAATCAAGTCACCTCTTGATCTTTTTGCTAAACTAGCGAGATTGAGCTCTTTAAATCTCTCAGTCTTAAGTATTTTCTACAGCCCTCTGGTCATTTTTTGTGGCTCGTCTCTGGACTTTTCCATTTTTTCCAATCTATTTTTTAAAATATGGCCTTTAAAATCACATACATTCCAGTATCAGTCTCAGCAATGCCAAATACAGAGGTAAAATCATGTAACTACTCCCCTGTTTACACAGCCAAAGATCACATTAGCCCTTTTTGCCACTCCATTGTCCTGGGAGCTGATGTTCAGTTGCTAGTCCACTATGATACTTAAAACCTTTTCAGAGTCAGAGGTGTCCAACACACTTGCTCTTAGATATCTGACCTTATTTGGCTTTACTAAAACAAGAGATCCAGATTGTTCTATAGACATGTCTGCCCCGGCATTCCAGCAATCTTTGTGTCATCTGCAGATTTCCAGATTACTGATGAAAATGTTGAGTAGGGTCAGCCCTCACACACCAATCCCTGTAAAACCCATCAGAGACCCCATTATTTAATGACAACTCCCCATTGACAGCTGCATTTTGAGATCTCAGTCCATTCTTAATCCAGTTAAGAGGGGCTTCATTGTTATTATACAGTGCTATTTCTTCTCTGAAATCAGAATGGCATTCAGCATCAGACACTTTATAGAATTCCAAGTATGGCACTATCTTTTTGGTCTGTGTTTGTACAGCACCCACCAGAAGGGTCCCAGTGCATGTCTCAGGCTCCAAGGCACTACAGCACAACAGTGAAAAGTAAGTTACATTTATACAGTTACCCTCACTGAGCACATTGATCATCACTTCAGAAAATGAAATCAGCTCTGCTCGACACAACATTTTCAAAAAGCTATGTTGAGTAGTTTTAATTCTTTATTAATTGAATCAGATTTTCCATTATTTTGGGCTATTACTACCTAAGTCAACTGACACGCACTTCTGGAATATTAGCACTCTTCCAGTCTTCAGGAATTTCCCCAATATGCCAAGATTTATGAAAAATTAACATCAGCAGGCCAGAGATCACCTCAGCCAATTCCTGTAGGACTCTTTAGCATAAGTTATCCAGGCCTATGATTTAAAAATACTCACCCATAGCAGATGCTGTTTAGCATCCTCCTTAATCATTAATGGAGGTCATAGGAAGTCATGGACATAACCTTATCCTACTGATGAGCTTCTGACCAGCGACTCAAGCCAAAGGCAGTGCCAGTTCCAGGACATTGTGGCACAAGTGAATGGCTGATTGAATAAACTAAAGCTAGTTTTTACCATCTCTTTGTCTGTGATCAGATTACAGAGCTCCAGCCAGGCTCCCCAGTGCAAAGGCAGAACATGGGCAGCTTCAACAAACGCATCCGTGGCCTCTTTCACCAGGTCCAGCTTCCGCAGCACAACCCCATACCTGTACAGAGACAGACACCCATGTAAGGCTGTGCACATCCTCTGCCAGGACAACCTCGAACAAGCAAAGGGCTCCAAGAGAGGAATCACTAGACTCTCCAGTGCCAGACGACAGTGCAACAAGAACATTAGAGTTCAGTTTAACAGGAGTCAAACTGTAAAAATCTAACAAATGCCACAGAATATAAACTATGAACCCATATGAACTTTTCATAGCGGTTTGAAAAAATGGTAGAGAGCGAAGCGTTAAAAGTCACCCAATCCATCAATGTCTCACTCTTCTCTGTCCCCATTCCCTTACTATCAGTTACAGATAAGTAATGTTTATCTCTAGAAACGTTCATAAAATTTTGGAAGACAGCTGTTAAATAAGAGAACAGTTCAAATGTCACCCCTTCTAATTGGTTGCATTTTCATACAAGTAAACTAACCTTATTACTGGCTAAAACCATAAACTCCAACCTAGAAGAGAGGCAAGAGTTTCTGAACACACCCCATTTTTTAAAGTAAGTTAGCAGAGAGTTTATACAAGGTCACTGCAAGCCCACGACCCAGGTCTCCAGCAAGAGTAACCCAATTTTACCAACTGAACCATCGTGCCTTTCAGAGTAACTCCCAGTTTTGGTTATCTTATCTCTAACCAGCGTAAACCACACTCCTGTACCTGAGCCAGGAATGTCATCTAGGATTCCTGATCATCCGTATTCTATTGCTGACCAATAAATACTTACGTAAGCCAAAAGAAAACTGTGCATCAAGTACTCCTGAGTTACTTTGGTGCAAGTACTGGAGGATCGCTAATGTGACACCAATTTTTTAAAAGGTTCCAATGATGATCCGATTCCTGGCTATTACAGGCTAGTAAGCCTAATTTTAGTACCAGGTAAATTGACTGAAACTATAGTAAAGAACAGAATTATCAGACATAGATGAACATGATCTCACCAATTTATTAGAGTTCTTGGAGGGGGTAAACAAACCATGCGGACAAGGGTGATCTGGTCAATCCAGTGTACTTGGACTTTCAGAAAGCCTTGACAAGGTCCCTCATCAAAAAATCTCAATGAAACTAAGCCATCACGGGATAAGGGAAGAGTCTCTCTCAGATCACTAAGTGGTTAAAAAGACAGAAAAGAATGGGTAGCAATAAATAGCCAGGTTTCAGAATGGAGAGCAGTAAATAGTGGTGTCCCTCCAGAGATCTGTACTGGGACCAGTCCTGTCCAACATACTCTTGAATGTTCTGGAAAAAGGGAATAAAAATGAGGTGGCAAAGTCTGCAGACAACATATAATTACTCAGGATAGTTAAGTGCAAACTTGACTGTGAAGAGTTACAAAGAGGTCTCACAAACTGGGCGACAAAATGGCAGATGAAATTCGATGTTGATAAATGCAAAGTAATGCATACTGGAAAATATAATCCCAACTCTGCAGACAAAATGATGGAGACTAAATTAGCTGTTACTACTCAAGAAAGAGATCTTTTGGAGTCATTGTGGATAATCTCTGAAAACCTCCGCTCAGTGTGCAGCATCAGTCAAAAAAGCTAACAGCATGTTAGGAACCATTAGGAGGGGGGATAAATAATAGAAGACACTAGATACCATATAGCCACAACATAAACCCATGGTGCACCCACATCTCAGATACCGGCTGCAGTTTTGGTCACCACATCTCAAAAAAGATGCATCAGAATTGGAAAAAGTACAGAGACGTGAATAGGGAAGTGTTATCTACTCCTTCACATAACACAAGAACTCGAGGTCAGCCAATGAAATTAATGGGCAGCAGGTTTAAAACAAACAAAAGCATAGTGTCTCAGTACCTTTTTCACACAACACAGAGTCCATCTGAGGAACATGTTGCCAGGATGTCATGGAGGCCAAAAGTGTAACTGGGTATATAAAAAAAGGATGAGATAAATTCATGGAGCATCGGTCCATCAATGGCTACTAGCCACAATGGTCAATGCTGCAACCCTATAATCTGGGTGTCCCCAAGCCTCTGACTGCCAGATGTTGGGCTTGGATGACAGGATGGATCACTTGATAATTGCCCTGTTCTAAACGCGGGCGGGATGGGGGTGGGGAGTGTGATAGACGGAAGGTGTGATAGATGGAAGGTGGGGATAAGATATAGAAGAGTGACCTTGACACACTGGAGGATTGGGCCAAAAAAAAAAAAAAAAAAAAAAAATCTGATGAGAGTCAACAAAGACAAGTGCAAAGTCCTGCACTTCAAACTGAAGAATCCCATGCACTTCTACAGTCTGGGGACCAACTGGCTAAGCAGCAACTGTACAACGAAGGACCACAGGGTTATAGCGTACAAGAAACTAGATGAAAGTCAACAGTGTGCCCTTATTGCTGAGAAGGCTAACGGCATATTGTGCTGCATTATCAGGAGCATTGCCAGCAGATGGAGGGAAGTGATAATTCCCCTCTATTCAGCACTGGGGAGGCCACATTTGGAGTACTGTGCCTGGTTTTGGGCCTCCCACCACAGGGAAGATTTGGATAAATTGGAGAGAGTCCAGCAGAGGGCAACTAAAATGATTAGGGGTCTAGATCACAGACTTGTGAGGAGAGACTGAGGGAACTAGGCCTGTTTAGTCTGCAGACAAGAAGAATGAGGGAAGATTTGATAGCAGTCTCTGGCTACCGTAAAAGGGGTTCTCAGGAGGATGGTGCTAGGCTGTTCTCAGTGGTGGTAGATGACAGAACAAGGAGAAATGGTTTCAAGTTGCAGTGGGGGAGGTTGAGGTTGGATATTAGGAAAAACTTTGTCATTGGAAAGGTGGTGAAGTACTGGAATGGGTTACTTGGGGAGCTGGTAGAATTTCCATCCTCAGAGGTTTTTTAAGGTGAAGCTTGAGTAAGCCCTGGCTGGGATGATTTAGTTGGGGTTGGCCCTGCTCTGAGAAGGGGATTGGATTAGATCAGCAGTTTCTAACCTTTTCCTTTATGTGGACCACTACATTGTCACTGAAAGGTTTTATGGACCATGTTCCAACTGCCAAATGTGCAAAGAGCGTCGGTTCACATTGATGTCATGCAAAAGCTCCACTATTTAAATTCAGAAAATGTTTTATTACGCAAGGATGTTTATAAAGCAAATTACATCAAGAATAATAATGTAACATCGAATATGATACATAAGAGGTACACGGGACTGTGGACCACAGATCATGGGTGGACTAGATAATCTACTGAGGACCCTTTCAATCCTAATCTGTTCAGATTCTATGTTCTCTTCATTCCCTTTGAAGCAACTGGCATTGGCCACTGTCGAATACAGGATACTAGGCATGAGAGACTGCTAGTCTGATCCAGTATGACCATATTCTAGGATATCTGTATATGTACTGCAAACACATGCATGCTCCCGCAGCAGCTGGTCCAGGCTATATTCAGCTAACAGTAGTTCCTGAGAGGGTACCAAGTACGGTCACACCAGAGGTTCCCTTCAGCTGACCACGGAGGGTTACTCTTGCTATATTTACACCAGAGTGTGGATGAAAATTGACTATTTAAAAAAGAATAAAATAGGATTTTTATTTAAATTAGGTATTTATTTTATTTAAATTATAGCAAGCTTTTCTTTTTTGTTAAATTAACTTGTCTTAAATACAGATTTCATTTTATACAAAATACGTTAAGACCTTAACTTCTTATACCTTTAAGCACTTAAAATAAAAAATAAACATGCTGAATCAATGAACTTCTATCAAACCTTTGAGTGAAAGCCTGTTGAATTAGGAAAATCATCTAACTTTTGAGATCAAGCTTTATAAATATGATGCCAGAGGTCATGCACTATATTAAGATCTTACTTTAATAAAAATAAATCTTAGTCTGTTTTGTGTTTAATTAAATTCCAGTTACCATCCTAATGCAACTTGACACACATCATGAGCAAAAAGTTAATTATCTAGTAAAAAAGAAGTATGTCAGTCACCATTTTCTAACATACTAAAAATGTAAAATTAAAAGAATCTGAAAATATTAAGCTATATAATTGCTCAAATATAGTGTACCCTCTCTGGTAGTAAAAAGTACCACCAAATTAGTGTAAAGGCTCTAATTAGTTATAATTCTACATGTTTTAATATCAACCAATGAGAATGAATATTTCTTTAGAAAATGTTAATTTAAATTATCAATTTAAATGAAGGCTTTCCATTTGGAGATTTCAATCAATCCACCCTCTTACATTAACTTTTAAACTGTGATAAAATGTACAAAATAGTGCAGCTTCCCCCTGATTCCCCAGTAGGTACAGCTTCCCTTCCCCCTGATTTGATAGAGCTATGTACCGAGGTATAACAAAGCTGTAGAAAACAAATGCGCCCCCCCCCCCCCCGCCCAAACACTCAGAGCTAGGAAATTAGCAGTTACAATTTCAGCAGGACATTCTATTGACCCCCCAAACCTTAAGAAAGTAGAAATATAGAAAATTAAGGGGGAAGACTCATCAATATGAAGACAGAAAGGAATACACAATGCTGTCAATAATACAGCCCTGTGCACAGAAAGTCATTTGCTTCCATCTCCAGATATTAAAATACATTATGAAGCCCAACTTCAAACTTGCACTCTAATGCAAAATCTTAGACAACAATAGACATCAGTCTTTCCCTTTCATTTCTTGTGTCCATTCTTTTAATATTTTAGGTGGACTGAATGCATCCTACTACAGTCAGCAGCCACTAACAGATGGTTTGCCACTTACCCAAAAGGTACTACTTCCCCCTTAGCTCCCATAGAAAAAGGGCCAAGGAGGCAGAGAGCGCTCCAGAGGATATTGCATTTGCATCCCACTCATCATACCTCCTCAGGGAAGGGTTCAATGAAAACTCCAAGTCACTTACAGATAAAGGCCAAAACCATCCAGCTCCTGGGCTTTGTGCTTCTTGCCAAGCTCCACCCTCAGCTCCCTTAGAGCTTCATTCTTCACTTGTCCTTTCTCCAAGGGGCCTGCAAGGAGCATAGAACTGATTTTCAGTGACGGCACCGCAGTGATTACCATGGTATTTTCAGCATTGTTCAGTGCCTTGTGGCTTCATTTGCTTAGAGAGTCAGATTTAAAAAACCATTGTAATCAACTAGTCTAATCTCTTGCATAACAGGCCACAGAATTTCACCTAATAACTCATGTATTAAGCACATAACTTCTGGGGAACAGAAACATCTTTTAGAAAGACATCCAAGTAATAGAGAATCCATCACATCCTTTGATCATTTGTTCCGATGGTTAAATCACCTTCACTGCTAAAAATAAAGGTACTCATACAGTAGTCAAATCACCACTCAATGTTTTTAGTAAACTAAACCAATTTTAGAATGGAACATTGTATTCCAGTACTGATCTCAGCAGTAGTGTACATGGGAGGTACAAGTCATCTCTCTACTCCCGCTTATACGCCCAAGGATCACATTAGCTCTTTTTGCTACAGCATCACAGTTGCTGTCCACTATTACATCTAATCCTTTTCAGAGTCATAGGTGTGTGGGACTGATAAATTCTTAGGTCAGAAGGGTCCACTCTGATCTCCTAGTCTGACCTCCTGTACAACACAGGCTGTAGAACTTCCCCAATGTAATTCCTGGACCATATCTTTTAGAAAGATACAAATCCCCTTCCATTCTTTAAGTGTGTCCTACATTCTTTAGAAATGGTTGAGACAGTGAGAATCAGGCAAATGCTTTTAGGAATAGAAAATGGTGCATATGCCAAGCAGAAAGAGCTACACTGATCAACCATATAGTTTCTCAGGCCACAAAGCAAATACGGTTTGCATAAAGAGATGATGTTGGCTATTCTGTTTTCATTAGCTTGGATTCTCTAGTCCAGGTGAGAGAAGCAGCTTCTTACCCAAACTATCCACTGTTTCATCATCTTTTTTCTTTTCTCCTGACTGTAAAAACAGAAGAAAAAAAACTAGTTTTACATTATTCCACAGACTCCAATATAACTCTGCTAACAGCACCTGGGTCTAACCCCCAGAAGTACCACAAAAAAAAATTGTTGGGTTTAGCAGGGAAACAAGGGATTAACTTGGCTTTCTAAATTATTGCTAGGAAGACAATAAATTGAAGACTACAACCTGCAAAGCGTGGTGGCAAGACAGACGTGGATAATTCAATATTAAAAGGGCAGCTTTCCTCATTGTCTTACCAGATATCGGGAGTACATATACAAGAAGTAGGCCTTCTGGCTCTTGCAGCCCCGCAGAAAGTAGGCAGCCCTGTCATACTCCTTCAGATCAAAGTAAGACTTAGCTAATGTATAGGCATCCAAATCACGAGCATCCTCCTAAAGAAAGGGAAGAGTTCATGAACTCGTTCCTTGGAAGTCTCATGGCATCAAATGGTTAGGAAAGAAAATAGAAAAAAAACACTGGAAGCTCAGATTTAGAGTCTCTCCCTCCATATCAAACGAAGTTTGAATACTTTCACAGATATTCCTCACAGCCACCCATTTCATCACATGCAGCCAGTCCTTTATGTAGAGATTTCAATCTTAGTCTGAGACAATGTATCAAAACAGTGAAATTCCAGAAAATAGAACTGTTAAGTGATCAACCACTAGAATAAGTCACTTAGCTGCAAGCTGAGCAGGAATGAACAGAGAGTATAAATTTAGGTGACAGAATGGAGAGAGGAGGGAACCCAAGTAATTTAACTGGTAACATCAGACTACAAATTTAAACTTAAAGCCAGAATTTTAAAATTTCCTTTATTACACTGCCTCTGTAGACCCTCATTGTAGGACTTGTATTTAGCCATGCTTTATAATGCATCAATTATAATTAAATTGGTATAATAAGAAACCAGATTTTTTTTTGCAGAAGCATATCTTTAATCATTGCAAGGAGAATGGGGTAATAATTGGGCAAAATGGTGGAGACCTATAATCAATTCGTTTCTCACAGAATGGTCATGAGCTATTAAAAATGCTGGTTAACATTAGTCTACAATTTTTTACATTAGGAATTTTTTCTTCTTGGATTATACTATTGTAGCATTTTTAAAAGTGGGAAAAATCGTGAACAATATTAATAATCATGATTTTTAAGTTTCGTCTGCATAACGACATTTACTGTGTCATTATGTAAATTAACAATATGCCGCCCCTGAAAAACTTTTCCTGCAGTGAGGTATTCCACAGATGTCTGATACAGAGATTACAGCTTCCTCAGAACCATCTGGGACTGGTCACTCTAGAAAACAGGACAGAGTACTAGATGCACTACTGATTGGCTACAGCAATCAGAACATTCTTGTTTTTATTTGTAGTAGAAAGTTAGAGTATGAAGTGAAAGGAAAAGTAAAAATGCCCAGGTGCTAGCCCAAGTTCTAGCAAAATAAGCCAAAACAGTAAACTTGAGTTGAATAAACAGTCAAGATGGCAGGAGTCAGGTTGTGAAAGTTTGATCTCACCGAAATTGGCAAGAAACATACTGAAACTGCAACAATAAGCAGAAAGAGTGGAAAAGTTCCTTGAGGAAGGAGGTGTTGGACTGGCCTAGTGCCAAAGAAATAAGGAGAGATGTTTTGTCCAAACTATCCTGTGATAGGGATGTTCCAGTCAAACCATGATATCTTGATGTATGGAGATGTTTGGTGGTATGCGGACCAAATAAGGTAATGGATGGCATCAGGGTGGGTTCATGGACCAATCAAGGTAATTTTAGATACCAAAGAAAGTAGTTTCTGGTGCCATATGGGCCAAGTCAATGGTCCAAACTGTGTATAAATGTAGGAATTCGAGAGCCCAGTTTTCGTGCAGCTATGGAGAGTGACCGAGAGTCCTGCTATCATTGAGCTGTTCTGTTGCATCGAGAGCAGAAATGTTGTCAGTACAGCTGTTGATGTAGATCGCTTGCCATTGTGCTATATTGCAATAAAGCCTAGCTTGGCACCTTCATTTTTACAAGGGTCCGCGGCTGTGTTGGTTTCTTCGACTGTGAATGTCACCTACACAAGGACACACACATGCAGCCAAACAAACACCCACGTCGGACGCAGAACGACAATGATAATTATGTCTCCCCTGGGACCACATTATTATTTTAAATTTTCCGCTTTAATACTGCGTTGATTTTTTTTTTTTAATTTCAACAACCTTGAAAACTGGAGTAATAGATATTGGATTAAATTTAATAGAGCAAGGTCATGCACTCAGGGACTAACAACAAGACTTTTTACTGTAAAGTGGGAACTTAGTACAGGAACAGAGAGAATTATGTGTATCTGTTGAGCACAGGAGGACTATGAGCTATCAGTGTGATGTGGCTGTGAAAAACACAAATGGAAACCTAGGATGCATCAGCTGAGGTATTTCCAGTAGTGGTCAGGAAGTGTTAGTACCATTATACAAGGAAATGGTGAGAACTCATTTGGAATACTGCATGCAATTCTGCTCTCTCACATTTCAGAAAGATTAATTCAAACTGAAACAGATGCAGAAAAAGGCTTCCAGGATGATCAGAGGAATTGAAAACCTAGTTTAAAAGAGGAGACTCAGCAGAGCTTGGCTTGTTTAGCTCAACCAAATGAAGGTTGAGGGGAGATGTAATTGCTTTCTATAAATACATCAGAGGGACAAATACCAGGGAGGGCAAGGAATTAAGTTAAGCATCAATATTGACACAAGAGCAAAAAGACTCGAACTGGCTATAAACAAGTTTATGCTTGAAATTAGACAACAGCTTTAGCCATCAGAAGAACGAAGTTCTGGAACAGCTTTCCAAAGAAAGCAGAGGGGGGCAAAAAAAATTAAATGGCTTCAAGACTGAGAAATTGATAGGGATGGTAGGATGAGTTGGCCTACAACTGCATGTAGCTGATCTGTGACTGCTAGCAGCAAATATCTCCAATGGCCAGTAATGGGATGATAGATTAGTAGGGTTCTGAGTTACTAGAGAATTCTTTCCCAGATGTCTAGCTGTTTAGTCTTACCAAAATGTTCAGGATCCATCTGACTGTTATATTTGGTTTCAGAAGGAATTTTCCCCAGGCCAGAATGGCAAAGACCCTGGGGTTTTCTTACCTTCCTCTGCAGCATGAATCATTAAGAAGTTTGAACTAGAGTAAATAGTGGATTTGCTGTAACTTGAAGTCTTTAAATCATGATTTGAGGGCTTCAGTAACTCAACCAAAGGTTAGGTTGATTACTGAAGTGGCTGGATGAGGTTCTGTGGCCTGGTATGTGTAGGAGATCAGACTAGCTGATGATGATGGTTCCTTCTGGCCTAAAAGTCTATGAGACAACTGGTAGATGTATGGCTTGATCTAGTGCTACAAATAAAAGACATATAATTCTGGGAATTCAAGCTATGGTTCCCAGAACACACTGTGCATATACATAGTAAGTCATACCTTAAGCAATATTTACTGAAATTAAGTATATATAACTGAAGACCAAGTTATGGCTGTTGTGGGACTCATAAATTTGACATTTCTGATTTTTGTGCATTTAAATACTCATTAATATGACTTTTGCATGTTTCTCTGTTTAAAAAAAGCACAAGCAACTGTATATTAGAATAACTCCCCCATGTGTATCTGGATACTATCTTTTTTAGTGTGATTTCTTTAGATTATCAAGGATATCAATTAACTGTGGTAGTTTCAACTTTTAGTTTGCAGACTTAGCAAAATATATTCCTCATTAAGGATCAGGAAAAAGGCTCTGACTGTACTTCATGTTGAAGACTTTTTAGCTAGTCAAATGCAAATAAAAACTCCTGAAATTGTACTTGAAGTGAAAGACACCATCATCTCTAATTTATATTTACAGAGGCGTAAAGAAAAGAAAAAGAGAAAGCTAGTGACTTTCCAATATTCAGAGAGGTAGCTGAGTTAGTCTATCGCAGCAAAACAAACAAGGAGTCCTGTGGCACTTTTAAAGACTAAGGCTATGTACACACTACCATTTTTAACGCGCAATAATCCTCTTCCGCATTAATTCTCCCGTGGCTGTTGTTGCGCGAGATCGCGTACACACTATGCTTGCTCTAACGGAACAAAGCCCCCCCCCCTTCTGAGCGCAGTCCTCCAGGAAAGCGAAGGGGATTGTGGGTACGTATCCCAGAGTCCCCAGTATCATCTCCCGTGGTGCATTCCGCTACTGACGCTACCCAGCGGTTGCCAATAGCAACGAGCGCGAATTTCAAATTGAAGCAACCTTCTTCTCGGCACTGCCTTTTCAGAATCGACATGGATTCAGCTGTGATCTTGAATGCTGCCTTCAGCATTGTGAACACAGCCCAGATTCTGTTGCGGTTTGCCTTTGGCTATGATTCGGAGCATGACACGGATGACTCGGTCTCGGATGATGACAGCATTGAAAACCAAACGGACATTCTGATCAGTTTCGCGGACCAGCAACACAGCCTGAACCGCCGTGTTTGGTCCCGGCAGACGAGCACAGACTGGTGGGAACGAATCGTCCTTCAGCTGTGGGATGATGATCAGTGGCAACAGAACTTTAGAATGCGGAAAGCCACATTTATGGAGCTATGCCAGGAGCTTGCCCCTGCCCTTCGATGCAAGGACACGAGGATGAGACCCGCCATGACCGTGGAGAAGCGTGTGGCTATCGCACTTTGGAAACTGGCGACTCCAGACTGCTACCGCTCGGTCGCAAACCAGTTTGGGGTTGGACGCTCGACCGTTGGAGTGGCACTGTCACAAGTATGCAGAGCCATCAACCGTATTCTGCTCAGGAGGATGGTGACCCCGGGAAACGTGAGGGAGATCATCGCAGGATTTAATGAGTTGGGCTTCCCGAACTGTGGGGGTGCAATAGATGGGACTCACATCCCTATTCTCGCTCCCGACCACCTTGCCTCTGAATACATCAACAGGAAAGGATACTTTTCGATGGTTCTACAGGCACTGGTGGACCACCGTGGTCGCTTTATGGACATTAATGCTGGCTGGTCTGGAAAGGTGCACGATGCACGCATCTTTAGAAACTCTGGACTATTCAGAAGGCTACATGCTGGCACATTTTTTCCAGACGAGAAAATAATTGTGGGCGGTGTAGAGATGCCAGTGGTGATACTTGGGGACCCCGCCTACCCACTGATGCCATGGCTCATGAAGCCGTACACCGGGAAGTTGGATCCTGACAAGGAGCGTTTCAATTACCGGTTAAGTAGATGCAGAATGGTTGTGGAGTGTGCCTTTGGCCGTTTAAAAGCGCGCTGGAGAGCGCTGTATGGCAGGCTAGATCTCCACGAGGACAGGATCCCATTAGTTATTTCGGCTTGCTGTGTTCTTCACAATATATGTGAAAGCCGGGGGGAGAGATTCAGGAACTCTTGGACCACTGAGGCACAACGTCTGGAAAATGCCTACCAGCAACCAGACACGAGGGGTATCCGGGGGGCGCAGCTAAGGGCAGTTCGCATAAGGGATGCGTTAAAAACCCATTTTAGTACTGTTGGTTAAAATTGTACCTTTGAATATAGTTACTAACCATTTCCTATATGTTTCAACTGTTAAAAATTAAGCTTTAGAAATTTTGTGTTTTTCCCCAGTAAACATTCATTGAATCAAAAACCGTTAATGTTAAATTAATGAAACAAATAAAGAAAGTCTGATTAAGTTTAACAAGGATTCAACTTTATTTAATTAACATTGATCAAAACTCGGGTTTGAGGGGAGTAGGGACTAAAGGTGGGTGTAGGTGCGGGACTCAACTACATATGTTGGGGGAGGGGTTCTGTTAGGGTTACACCATGGATGTCCATGGTGGTCTAAAAACTGTCTGGGGGGGGAATGTGGCGTGGATGCACTGAAAGGCATATGAGGCTGATGATGGGGGGTGCGAGCCTGTAGCAGACCGACCATGGTCTTGAGGAGGTTGGTCTGCTCCTGCATGATGCCTATCAGGGCATCCTTCTGCTGCTCTCTCCTCGCACTGCTCTGTCTCCTGTCCTGCCTGCACTGCCTCCTCCATTGCCTTGTCTCCCTCGCAGAAGCCTCATGGAACTGCATGAGCTCCTGGAAGACGTCTTCCTTGCTCCTGCGAGGCCTCCGCCTTATCCTCCTCAGACGCTCAGCTGCAGCTGTAGACTGTCCACCGAAGGTCATTCCTGTTCAGATATGAAAAATGTAGAATGCCGCTATTGTTCTCGCCACGGTCAGGAGCAAATGATGTTGTTCTCCCCACACATTCCTTCAATACACAAGAGGGGACCTATGGGGGGGCGGTAACAGATTTCCCAAAGCTTGGTACGGGTTGCAGAGCTAGTACAACGGAGAGTTGACTATTGCCACACCAAGTTCTGATCCCGTGCCCGAGATGGCTGAAATAGAGGCAGATCTCACACTGCTTAGAGTGCCTCTGCAAGCGAGAATGCATCTCCTTCATGTTGCCGACTTCAAGCCGGGACCTTACGCTGCAGGACTGTGCGCAGCAATGTTGCCCGCAGGAGTGCTTGCGAGTCTGAAAGGAAGAGTGTCCCTGAATGGTGGAGTGCAAAGGAATGCTCTACCATGTAATTTGAAGAGAAGACTCTGGAAATATTTGGATGACGCGTTCAGTGAGTTGAAAGGGAACGACTACTTGGAAATCGAGGCATACATCGATGACCTTTTTAAGTAATGCTAGTAACACCTTTACAGTTCTGTAAGGAACAGAACTGAGGACACCGAAAACAAAAACCCCTTGCAAAAAAACCATGTCTACGCTGAGCTGTAGCACCTAGAATAGAGGACATTGCGAACGGGACTTACCAGAGCTGCCTTCTGATGATTCCTGGGTAGGCGTGGAGAAGGAATCAGTGGAGCTTGTTTCTGGCTGGGTGGAAAATAACTCCTGGCTCCCCGGGTCAGTGGCTCCGTTCTCTCCGTCCTCGTAGTCTTCTTCTTCTGATTCCTCGTCCACAATTGCCTCGTCGCCTTCTGCTTCCTTCTCTGTTTGGGGTGCAGTCTCCGAGGTGTCTACCGTGCAGTTCGGGGTGGTTGTGGGATCGCCGCCCAGGATCGCCTCCAGCTCCTTATAGTACTTGCACGTTGCTGGCGCGGAGCCAGAGCGCCGGTTAGCCTCTCTGGCTCTGTGAAATGTTATCCGCAGCTCCTTCACCTTTGCCTGGCACTGCAGGGTGTCTCGCTCGTACCCCTTTTCGGTCATGGCTTTGGATATTTGACCGAAAATGTCAAAATTCCTCCGGCTGCCACGTAACTGTGACTGCACGGCGGACTCTCCCCAGATGCCGATCAAGTCCATCACCTCTGCTGCTGTCCAGGCTGGAGCTCGTTTGCTGCGGCGCGACGACATTGCGAGCGAAGCACACAGAGGCAGCAGCACCGAACAGCGAGGCAGAAGGGAGAGTGGTGAATTCAAAAATTCGCGGGACAGAAGAGGAGGTCGGGAAAAATGACGTCACGACGATAGAGTACAGGCGGAAGTGCAGAAGGGATGGAATTTGAATTGTGGGCCATTTCCGTTATATTCACATTGCGCGATAAGCGTACACACACTGGCCATCGCGCAACAACTATTCCGCGTTAGCAGCAACCACGCTCGTTTAGGTGGTTTACATTTTGCGCAAAAAGAAGGGACTTAACGCGGAATAACTGTAAGTTGTGTGTGTACGCTCTGTTTGTTATTGCGCATTAAAGGGCTTTATCGCGCAATAACTTTGTAGTGTGTACAAGGCCTAAGACATTTGTTAGTCTTTAAAAGTGCCACACGATGCCCTGCTTGTTTTGATTTTCCAATAGAAATTCATCTTTCAGAGAAGCTGCCCCAAATTTGAGCCCAAAGAGTACTGTTTTGGAAAGTTTAACACATATCTGAGAAAGATTTCTCAGTGTCAAAGCCCTTTATGCTACAGGGAATGGCCCTCAACTAGTTAGAACACATCTATTCTGTAGCACAGACAAGACCTTATTTGCATTCTAGACGAACATTTTTAAACATGTGTCCAAAGTTTTATTCTGGTTTAGAAACATAGTTGAGGTACTATCTATGCTCTAAACTTGGATGGCATTACAGCCTGGTCAAGGAACAAGAGTGTTATAGGAAGGTCCCCTGCTTTGGTGATAATACAGCAAGAACACCACCATAGCAATCCTAATGCATTCCTACTAAAGACAGGAGTTGCCTCCCTCACTTGGAACATAACAGCATGCACTGCTAGGCCTTACAGTCTCCTTCACAGAACCAGTCAGATCTCAGCCTACATCTATAGGTGCAGCGCTGAGGTGGTGCAGTTGTAGGACGTCTGGTGAAGATGCTCTGTGACAAAGGGAGAGAGCTCGCCCATCTCTGTAAGCTGCATCAGCAGGAGAAGCTCTCCCCCCAACATAGCGCTGTGCACACTAGCCCTTATATCCATGTCATTTATGTCACTGGGGGGGGGGGGTTACTCACACGCCTGAACATTGATTATGTCAGCATAAGCGGTACTATAAACATAGCCTTAGAGGCAGGCAAAACCGTTGGGGTGTGAAGGGAGGTCACCCGAGAGAGACAACTACTTCTGCTCATTCTTGGCTAGGGTCAGATCTTTGCCATCCATACCTCTGTGAGCGCAGGAGCAGGCGGCAGCTCGCTCAGAGGCAGAGGATCCAGGGCAAATGCCAGCTCAGAGGCCCTGAAACCAAGAGACACAAATGAATTAGCAGCGCAGCCCCCACCACACACATCCCAGCCCTCTCGCAGGCCACCAGGCGCCCCAGCACACGAGGCACAGCAAGGCCCAGGCACGCGGCGTGCGAGGAACGAGGAGGAGGAGGAGGCGGGCGCGGGCAGGGGCCGGGGCCGGGGCCGGGGCCGGGGCACACCGCCCCCCATCACCATTTCCCGCTGTGCTGCAAGCCCCGCTCCCGGCTCCGCTCCGCCACGCTCAGAAGCTGCTTCTTGATCTCGCGCAAGTCCGAGAAATCGCAGCTGCAGCTTCCGAGCCCGGCCACAACCGCTGCCGCCGCCATTTTGCCCGTAGCAGAGTCCAGCCAATCACAGCCCGACAACAACTGCCGCGCGCTGAGCGGCTCCAACAACTATACTGCTATTGGTCAGCAGTCCCCACACACCATCCAATCAAAGCGGGAGACACAGATTCCTGACTGCTGATTGGCTGATATGAAACGCGGGCGGGAGTCGAGGCTTGAGAGAATAAAGGCGGTACGTTGCGGGGGCCGCCGCGCTCCGGAGCCAGGCGGGAGTTGTGGGAACGGTTGGGCGGAGTCTTGTGATGCGTCCGTCGCCTGCTCCCCTCAGGTGGCCTGGTGTCTCCACCCCGCCCCCCAGGGTGACCCCGCCCCCCGGAAGCTGTTCAGGGGCAGGAGGAGGACAGCGTGGTGCTTCCCGGCTCTCCCGCGCGCAGGGCCGCGCTCCGTGTTCCCCCTGGGGTGTGTTCATCTCTGCTTCTGCCCCCCGCCCGGCCCACGCCCCATGGGCTCTGCTGGCTGGCGCTGGCGTGTGCCGAGCTACAGCTCGTGCTAGACTCGCTACCTGCCGCCACGCTCGGGATTGAGATGATCTCTGGAGGACAAACTTTCGGGCAGCCCCCGGCGCGTGGGCCAGCAGTGGCATATGAGCCCCTTCGGAGCAGCACTCGGCATCCTCTGTGGTGCCACGGAAATTACCACTCCCACCACCAAAAGACGCTCCAAGTGGCTTCTTTCAGGGGTGCTGTAGTGCGGAGGTCCCTGCCACGTCCATGCCCCAGGCACACCGTGTAAAGAAACCGCCTCTGTGGTGTGCCGCTGCCGAAAGGAGTCACTCGAGACAGCTTCTTTCCGTGGCGTGTCTGGGGATACAGGTGCTGAGAGGAGCCACTCCAGGTGGCTTCTTTCTGTGAGAGGGCCTTTGGCACCCGCTGAGGAGAAGGGGCTGGCACAGGGATTGGCAAAGGTTGCTGCCCCCCCTGCTTTAGTGCTTGGTTTTCATATTTCATTTGTCACAGTGTTGTAATGGTGCAGATGTGCAAAGGGAATATTAAAATACCTAAAATTACTGCATTTTTTTATACAACCTGTAAGTGGTGTAACTCAGTCCCACAAGATATCACTGGGTCAAGGACCTTAGTAGCCCTCTAAACAAGATAATGAGACCATCTACTGTTACCTTAGACTAGTGAATGTAAGAGATATAAACTTATTTTCAGGGCTTGAACAACTGTTAACTAGCTGCAGTTAGGAAGAAAATTCCCCTTCTGGGCAGGTTATTCCAAAATTGTCTGCTCCAGGGTTCCTTGCACCTTTGTCTTCATCTTCCATTCCTCCATCACCTCTGTTTCTTTCCCTTTTTCTCACACTACCTGCTAAATCACTTCATCCTCCTGCCAGGCCTGCTATGTCACCCTTTGCCATCCTAAGCAAACAAGGAGTCCTGTGGCACTTTTAAAGACTAACAAATGTATTTATTGCATGAGCTTTTGTGGGAGAAAAATCCCACTTTGCCAGATACTTTGAAGAACTTGCTGTCAGCAATACTTAGGAGACCATATCAAAAGCTTTGTTAAAGTCAAAATAAATCATGTCTGCTGCTTTCCCCACATCCACAGAGCCAGTCATCTCTTCATAGAAGGGAATCAGGTTGATCAGGCATGCCTTGCTATTGGTGAATCCATGCTAACTGTTCCTGATCAACTTTTTCTCTTCCCAGTACTTCAAAATGGATTCCTTGAGGAATAAATAAGTCGACTTAATAAAGTCGACTTAAGCGCTAGTTTGAATTAAAACGAAGTGTTATTAATTCAAACTAACTTTTCCTTAATTCAACTTAAGGAGAGGCGAGTGTAGAGGTGGAGTAAATTAAGTCGACTTAAGCCTCCTTAAATCGACTTAATTGGTAAGTGTAGATGCACCCCATGTTATCTGTATTACAGGAAACTTCTGCACCTGGACTCTGCTCATGTGTCCTTTCTTTCTGTCATTACAAAAGTGACCCAAATCAGAGGTCACAGAACATGAATTGGTTCAGAGATTATTGCTGATGAAAGAAGAATAATTTATTAGCATGATGTCACTATAATTTATTCATAATTATCATAATAGAGATTTTTTTCTGTGATCCTTTGTATTATTGCTGTAAATCCAAATGAACTTCTGTGCCCACCACCATTTATTCCTTTGCCTGTTGATGAGAACTGTACAGACATATCTCAGTTGTAATTGTACTGTAATTCAGGCTGGTGTTATCTGGCCTGCCTGCTGAAAAGAGGATTGTCTTGTTGTCCTTTACAGATTGACAAAAATGGATAGTTAATTTGTCTTTAAAATGGAAAATAATTAGGTGTTTATAGTCTCTCTTACTCTTGCAAACAGACCAAAGAAATTAGTCTGGTGGATGATGGAATTTGTTTTAATATTTTTGTTTCTTCTTCATGTTAGTGTCCATGTCTGACTGCTGTTAAAGATTTAACAGAACTTACAACATAAATATTTCTATTGCTTTCCAGACTTTTTCAGCCTATACGTTGGAAATGTAAATGGAATCTTTAGTGCTTATGGGCTGGCACATACAATTCTGGAACTGTGAGTACCAAAGTATCCGGCTCAGTCCTCACAAAGAGGGTTTTTAATAATATATTTATTTGGGAATGTGAGGTTTAAGAAGTTGATGTTATGTTTGTTCTGGAGATAATTAATTTTGTTGTCATTCTGATATTTCTTGGCAGTGCATTCCATTATCATGAACCATGTGCTGGGACAGCTCCCATGCTTACAAATTTAACTCTCAAGTTTGATAATTTCATTAGTCTAGTTGGTCTACAAATGGCTGATTTGAAGGAGTGAATTTTGACTGGTATGACATGTAAAATTCATTTAATCGGAAACCTTTTTTTTCAATGGACAAGCAGATAGATCAGAATGTATAAGGATATTATCTCATCAATTCTCAGAGTCTGTTGCTACATCATTATGTTAGGTTCCTGCTATTGAGCAGAAGGTGGCACTTTGGGTTTTTACTTGAAGCTGCAGTAAAAGGGTGAAAGGTTACTGATTGCTAAGGGTTCAGTAATTCAATTTCTCAAGACTGGCTTCATAATGAGAAATTGTAATTCATCCTGTCACTCCATTGTGTAATAGATGCATCTTTTAAGTGACACCCAGGGCTGGCTTTTAAAGCAGGAGACTAATTAAATAGTCTGCATGAAGCTGATAACATCGCAGGGAGCTGCAGTTTAACTCAGCTGACACTAACTGAGGGGCTGTTGGAAAAGCAGCGGTTTTGTTCATCACAGCAATGAACAACTGCCTGATTTAGACTAATAATCTCTAGTCTCCCTTAGAAAATTTGGTAACAAACATCTACTGAAGATCAATGGAAAAATGAAGGCTGATGTGACTATTAGACAAATATATTGCTAAGACTCAATAATTGTCATACTACAAGGGTTCATTTTTTAAGGTTAAGGTCCTTAAACCCATAGCTTTAGCTAAAAGAAATATAACTGAGTGATCTTGGAAAGTGATAAAGAGTATTTTGCAGATTTAGGGTGCATCATACAGTTCTAGACATGATTTCTAAGCTTCGAAGACAGCACTTGACAAATCCTGGGTGCCAGGTTGCCTTGACGTCCAGGATTTTGCCCCTGGCACCTAGCAGCACTGCAGCAGCTAGGCAGGTGAATGCCCTCAGCGCCTAATGCTCACCCCCCCCCCCCCGCACCCCATTGCTACTGAAAGTTCTGCCAGCAGCAGCTTTTTATTTGAAGTAGGAGGTCTTTTGTAGCACTCTGCACCCCTGCAGGAAGAAGTGGTGGCAGCAGTCTTTCAGCAGCAGGTGACTGCTTAACTGTCTCACACTTAGGGGTGCCTGAGTTTTTGGGCCAGCCCCTAGGTGTGCAGCAGATTTGTCGAGGCTTGTTCTAAGAGAATTGGAAAATCATGTCCTTTTGCAGAAGTTAATAATTAACATTTATCTACTTTAGGCTTGTTTTGTTACTTAGATGGCTTAGGTGGAAAGAGTTTTCTAACCTGCACAGAAAAACTACAATTAATATAATTTCTTGCTCCATTATACCAGCTTATACAGTGTGAAATTACACATAACAAATTTTTTGCCCAGTAGTGTTTGCATTCCCTGTTTGGTACAGTCTTGAGACTGTTATCTTCACTTATCTGCCAGGACATCATTCAGATTAGCTCTTAGAAACCATATGTCCCTAAAATGTAAGGGAAACCATTTGTATTTGATTTACACCCTGACTGAGGAGCAAACCCTCATAGCTCAAGGGTAGGTAGCCACAACCTACTGTCTCTGGCTAAGTCTACACTGACAGTGGCAAATTCACCACTGTCAGTTCAATTGAGCCGTCAGTCAAGAGTATATTTGTAGTGAGACCTGCCAAACACTCCCACCGTGCACTTGTTCACAGTAAGTGGCCTTCCTGGTATAGACATATTTATTAGGATGGAAGATCAATGAATAACAAAGCACATTTACCAAGGCAAGTTTCTGTGATGTGATAAGATCATCAGTGACATACACAGACTGAACATCTAGCAGTCCATCTTAAGGACTCATCTACAGATTACTTAGGCTAAGTGATGCTCTAGTTGCAAGGAAGTTACATCTCTTTGGGATTTGTCATGATGATGATAAATTGGCTATGTTGGAATTCCCATTTTTGTTGGCCAGTGACTCAGATAAGAAATAAAATGGTGTACATTTTTTCTTCTGTCATGCAGCATTTAATCAATACATAAGCTTTCTGCTGTCAGTACAGCTGCAACAAATGTAAAAATTATTTTCTGGATATAACTCTGTAGAAAAAGTATTAGTGAGACAACTAAGGTGAGTGAGGTAATGTCTTTTATTGAACCAACTTCTTTTGGTGAAAGAGAGACGCTTTCAGGCTTACAAAGGACTTCTGATCTGTTCCACCTTGTATTTAGCACTGACACTCTGAGTTAGCATCCCAGTATTACAAAATATACAGAATAACACCGCTGGTACAGGACTTACTGATTAGATCTCATCATATTTTATTAGAAATTGTCCTTGCCTACAAACGCAACTTTTGACACACTTTATGCTCTTATGCACTGCTGCTTAGTTACAATAATTACTGTTCCCTTTGGATGTCTCATAGTAGGATATGTAAAGAGACTCTGCATCCAACTATCAAGAAGAGAGTCCATTGTCACTGAGTCAGTCCTCTCTGCCTAATAATCATGTATTGAAATGAAATCCAGAGATTTTATTTTTGAAGGTTAACATAAATAATTTAAGATCCTTCCCATTCCAACTTGGGTGATTTTGGTGTTCTATCACCCATCAATGTCTTAGCTATTCTAAGGGCCAAAAGGATTGTGTTGATACCTACTTAATTTAAATAATTCAGTTCTAGAGACATATCCAATTAATAACTGTAGCAAATCTAAAGACCCAAATAGCAAAGCTTCCAAGAGTCTGAGCTCTCTGTGAGTGGCAGATACATTAACTAAAGATGATTGGACTGAATCCAGTCAGTTTCTAAATGGAGCAGTCAGGTCACAAGAATGTAAACACAAGATTTATTCAAGGAACATTTAATTAAACTGGAAGGTAATGCAAAACACACTGGTTAGCTCTTCCATTTCAGAAACACTGTATGGATCTGCAAAGAAAAAGAATGGCTTGATGTTTCTCAACTATACCATATTAAAGGACTGTATAATATTGATTTAAAGCAGGCTAAACGCTAGTTGTATTGGAAGAACAGGTTTCTGAGTTAATTTGATGTTAATGTAGATGGTTGATGTTCCAGTAAAGTATGAATGGCAAAAGCAGCACATTTTGGATGAACCATGTGGAATGTGTAGATTTGTTGATGTATTTTTGTTTGTGCTTATTTATGTATTTATTATTGTAATGGATGCTCTATCTTTGGAGATATTTAAGGCCCGGTTAGGCTGGGAAGATTTAGTGGGAGTGGTCCTGCTTTTTAGCAGGGGGTTGGACTAGATGACCTCATGAGGTCCCTTCCTTCCCTATTATTCTATGAGTCTATGCATTTGGTTTTGTGATGTTTCCCAATAGCAAGGCCACATGGTAAGGACTGGTTCTTTCCTTCCCCACATGCCACAGACTTCTACATGAAGCACAGGCACCGAGAAGCATCGTAAAAGCTAGATTTTGCAGCTGACAATGCCACAGTGCTGGTGTAATAAGGTCATCCCTTCCTGTCCAGTTTAACTAGAAAGCCACAACTGTAGTTTGTCACATACTTTCTCTAGATGGAGAGTGCTGAAAGGTACTGCTGGATGAATGGTTTAAGGTTTGTGCTTCTCTGTGCTTAGACTGTAGGATCACTCTGCACTTGGTATTCAAGGGAAATTGGGGACGCTGATCTTTGCTGTACATTTTCCAAGGGCATGGTTTTTAAAGATGGGAGCAGCTAAGGGTTAATTGAGCAATATCTTCCATTTACACCATAATAAAATGCTTCTATGTATGGAGTAAATGTCAGTTTATTCCTGGACCAAGCTGTAATTTTTTTTCAGTTTATTTTTTCTGAGATAATGCTGTTCAGCAACTATTGGTGAAAACTCGTTTTGGGAATCTTCTGCTTATTTAAAGAGATTCGTTATCTAAATTGAGTTAATTATTTTGTAATTTTGAAAAGGAAAGAGAAAAGTCTGATTTCTAGAGACTTTTAAAAAAAATATCTTTTCCCCCTGGTGGCTAAGATGACCCTTCCTATCCTCCTTTCTACCTTCTCTGGTCTGATGATGGACTTACCTTTCTTCCCACTCCCTCTGCGCTGAACTTTTACCATTAGGAGGTCTGTTTCTTTTCATTTTCCATATTTTCTCTAAACCCTTCTTATTTCCCCAGGCCCATCCTCATACTAGTGAAACCATAACTAAGGTTGAATCGGAATTTTCTGTTTTACAATGTCTGACCTTTTTTGGAACCTTTTTTTGGAACCATGCCTTCAGAAACTTGAGCCCAAATTCCAGTCGTTAATTACTGTGTGTGTGTAAGAATCATCTGCCTATATTTGTATGGTGTAAGTCAGACTTGCAGATTCTGGGTTCAGATAAAACCCAGGACTGCACTGGTAGGGGGCATTGCCTGTCAGACCAGAAGTGTAGTGGTAATGCTGAGGATTGGGGGAGATGGCGAAGGATGTCAGAGAGGGTACAGAACATCTGTACCTCAGTCACTCATGCTTGTGACTCTTTGAAAACCAGACAATTCGAATGCATCCAAAAGGAAGCAAGATTTGTAACTGACGTTAATGTGGCTTTTTCAGACTCTGGGCTCCCAGTCCCATTTGGGAGAGATTCTGTCTAAATCTGGTACTGATAATGATAGATAGAGTCCAATTAAAGTATTTCAAGAAGACATCCCAATTCAAGTCTACAGCGATAGCCCATTAATGTGTATTAAGTTTTAGCTAAATACAGCCCCCGGTGCTATGCTGGAAAGCATAGTAGTTTGCTGTCCAAGGCTCTTAATCTTTTTTGTATCGATTTGGCCACTAATGATATAACCTTTTCCTCTAATTAACTGACATCTGCATTAGGCTGAACAAGTTCCCCCTCCCAGAAGCTCCCCACTTATTTACCTCAGTTTCAGTGTTGTGAAATGTTTTCTACATTTTGGTTGGTGTTTCTGTCCAGACCAACTTGCTCTTTTTGTGGAGAATCTTGTCAGGGATGTACTTTTCTTTTAACTTTTTTATTTTTTAATTTGTTTGTCTCTCTGTCACTTACATTCTCTCTTCATGCCCAGGACATGTATAGAATGGGGGCTTGTATGCTGGCTAGGCTTCCCTGTGCTTTATGCCTGTCCTGGTCATTCTCCATGGACTATGTGGTCCTTGGACTCTGCTGAGACTGCCGAGAAGGGGATCAGTCAGTGTTGGCAGTGGCATGTCTCTTATGAGATAAACATCTGTGTATTAGGAATCAGATTGAGCTTCCTTTCACATACCACAGGCAGCCATCAGCCGGGAACAATTTTCAGTTTGCACTGACCTCGGCCAGACTAGAAGGGGTAACCTAGAGGTGAAATCTCTGCAATCATTACTGATCGCTGAGCCCTCCAGTCCCTAGATTATAATTATTACTTATTATTTTATTTTAAAAATTGGAAAATGGGCAAAATTATTATCTACAATTAAAAAACAACAGAGTCTTGTGGCACTTTTAAAGATTAACAGATTTATTTATCGCATGAGCTTTTGTGGGAGAAAATCCCACTTCATCAGACGCTGACTCTGTGGTTTTTCTGCAATAGACTAACACGGCTACCCCTTTGGAAATTAAAAAACAAACGTCTCTAGTACATTGCAAGACCTTTTTCCAGCCACCAGAAATTTGCAGTACTAGGGTATTCTGTCTGCTTACTGTTGTTAATGTGTCAGTTCATGCCTGCTTTTATTGGGAGAAAATATTGATCAGTAATGAATGAGAAGGCCTGGGATTCAGGACTCCAGTGCTCTGTTCCAGCTTTGGGAGACTGTTACTTAACAACAGAGTTCTGTGGCACTTTTAAAGACTAACAGATTTATTTATCGCATGAGCTTTCATGGGAGAAAATCCCACTTCGTCAGACGCTTTGAAGATAGGAAAGTTACAGAGTGGGAGGAAATTAAATGCAGGGGAGTGTATGACATAGCATCAGGTCAGGCTGTAACAGCAAATCAAAATAGGTGTTAGGATTCAAAACACTGGGGAACAGCACATAGAGGAGGGGGAGGTCAAATCACTTGTTGTAATGCGAGAAAAATCCATAGTCCCTGTTTAACCCCAAGACAACTGAGTCAAATTTGCGTATAAGTTCGAGTTCTGCAGTCTCTCTTTGAAGCTGTGATTTGTTATTCATCTGTTTCAACACAGCTATTATAATATATATTATATATATATACTACAATAGACTAACACGGCTACCCCTTTGGAATTTGTTACTTAACAGTATGCATTCCAATGAGTTAAGGACCCTGTTAGGTAAAATGGCCCCCTGAAAGTTCTTGTTTTACATATTCTAAACCCACTTGCTTCTCGCATTTGCACAGATAAAGCAAGAAAACAATAAAATAATAGTAAATATAATTGTCTTTCATTTCTCTCCCCAGTCTTCTTCATCTCCCTTCCTCTTCTTTCCTGATTCTCCTGCTCACATTGATGATTTTACTTTCAAGTTCTCTTGTCTTTTGCCTTTGTTTATTTTGCAATCTTTGAGGTGCTGGGGTGGAGATACGACCTCATTACTTAGTGTTAGTAACAGATTCTATTATTTCTTTACTTTAAATTATTGACAGTCTGCTGCTTTTGGGAAGGGACAGATTGCTATCTATAAAGGACTAAAACATAGATGTTTGAACATGAGCAATTTGCTCTTGAATGCCAAAGATTACTAGCATAGAAGTTAAAGACAGAAAAGAGCAATCCTTTTCCAAGCCAGTGAAGAATAGTTACAACAATACACTCTCTGGGCTTTGTCCAGTCCCATTTAAAATGTCTAAGTGATGGAGTTATGTCAATTCCTTTGGCAGACCCTTTAATGCACTTACAGAATTTACTGTTCGGAATGTTTCCTTGTATTCAGAGTATACTGTCCTTTGCTTAATTTCATCCTGCTATTTCTGGTGACATGCCACCACCACCACCACTTCGTGCCACCCCATACAAGTCCTGTCCCTTTTTGGTAGAAAGGTATAGGCTAGTCAGAGCCACTAGGGCCCCCCTACCTGAACCCCTGCCCCCACAACATGGAGGCCTTGAGAGAGCAACATTGACTTCTTACTATTCCTTCACATCAGGATAGTTTAATATTGTCTCCTTGAGAAACTGCCAATTTACCTGAACAACTTCTTATTTTACATTTTCTTCCCATGGGACCTTAGCTACCAGTTGTCTGAGTTTGTTAAAGTCTGCTTTTTTTAAAGTCCACTTTCCTTATTCTGGTGCGCCCACTCCTTTCTTTCCTTAGAATAAGTGGCTATGTCTACACTACAAAAAGTTATGTCAGCTTAACAAAGTGGTTTCCCTGAACGCGGATTTAGTAAGTCAACCTAACTGCCTAACTAAGTTAGGTCGACTTAAGCCTCCTTAAATTGACCTAACTTGCCAGTGTAGACATAGCCATTAAGCTTTATCAGGCTGACAAGTTCCAGAGGGGGAGCCATGTTAGTCTAGTTCAGCAAAACAAACAAGGAGCCCTGTGACACTTTTTAAAAACTAAATAAATAAATAAATACATTTGTTAGTCTTTCCAAGTGCCCCAGGACTCCTTGTTTGTTAAGCGTTATCATTTCATGATTAGTTTCATCCATATTGCCTTCCAATTCGCGGCCCACTTCTTCCCATTGGTCAGAATCAAGTCTAAAATGGCTGGTTACTTCCTTCACTTTCCGAAGGAAAAAAACCGTCCCCATAAATTCCCAGAATTTTTTGGAAATGTTGTGTTTTGCTGTATTACTTTTCCCACAGATGTCTGGATTTTTAGTCCATCATTATTAACAGGTCTTGTGCTCTGGATATTTCTGTTGTTTGTTCAAGAAATGCCTCATCCACTTCCTCTTCTTGATTTGGTAGTCTACATTAGACTCCTGCTCTGACGTCACCTCTGGTTTTCCCTTTTATCTTTATTCAGGGACTTGCAACTGGTCTGCCTCTCACCGCCTTCTGGATCTTAGAAAAAGTATATATATTCTTGATGGCTACAGATACTCTTGACAATGAAATCACTGTTCAGGTTTAGTGTTTGGGATCTGCCAGTGCTGACTGATTGCTTTTTATGTCACAACACTTGTCAGCAGTGTGATTAACGGTTTAATGTTTAAAATATTACAGCAGCATAACTGGTAAAAGGAACATGACTAACTCATTCTGGTGAAACAATTTCTCTAGCTCCATCATAATGAATTTTGATGGCAAAGAGAGATGGAGGGGCTTGAAACATCTTACTAATCCATCCTCTTACATCAAACAGTGACTGTTGTTTCCAGAAGTCTTCTGTCTTATGTACAACTAGAGGCTGTGCCAGAAATATCTCACTGTGGGTAAATATTCTGGCCTTAATATGAGGGGAAGAGAGGAA
>ML686011.1:2300265-2313223 GCA_007922175.1 Pelusios castaneus
ACACACACACACACACACACACACACACACACACACACACACACACAGAGTGTGTGTGTGTACAGAACAAAACTAGCAGTTCTCTTTAACTATACAAAAGTGGAAATAAATTCTTCTCTCAGGCATATCTATGCAAGCTTATTGCCTTTAATGGAGGGCACGTCTGTAAATGAGGGAAGAGTCCAGCACTTGGAAAGGAGTGTCTGGGGCCAAAATACACACATGTACGAGGCATTCTTCCCTTAATTTTCCTTGGATGTGGGATTGCCTTTGGGGTTTTGAAGGTTTATGCTTGTAAATTATTTTCACCTGCCGACAGAGTTTCTGTTCCATCATCTTGGAAAGCCTGTGTATTTTCCCAAAATGCTGAGGATATAACAAGAAAGAATTAAGAAAACCTTCTTCTTTCTCCTCTTTACATTCCATAGAGTATACTCAAATTGCTCAGAAAGACGCTGGTTATTGCCTTTACTCCTGCAGGTTTGGGGGCTTGTATCGTGTCCTCGCCCTTCACTTAAAGGTTTAGAAAAGAATCCTTTTGCAAGCCTTGCTGTCCTGGCTCCATCATGAAGAAGCAAAATAGTTCACAGATCCCGCTATTTTTCCCTCTTGTAGATGACTCTTTTTTTTATTAATTAAAATAATAACAGTATTAATAAAATAAAAAGGTGCCTATTCAAAGCTCTAGGCATCCTTGACAAGTTTAAAGATTCATAGATGACCAGATTTTGCTACAGGATGGCAGAGCCTGAATTAGAACTGAGTTGGTCTTCACTGCTGAGGATGTGGGAGAGATACCTATACCAGAGCTATCCTTTTTGAGTGATAATTCTGAAATGGGGTCCCATACTGATGTTTTTGTAGATGAGGTTTAGAACAGACTGATAATGTACACAATAATAAGTTACCAGGAATAGATGATATTCACTCAAGAGTTCAGACAGAATTCAAATATGAGACTGCAGAACTACTAACTGGTATGTAATCGATCACTGAAACAAATCTCTGTACCACGTGATTGGAAGGTATCTGATGTAACACCAATTTTTTTAAAAGGCTCCAGAGGTGATCCTGGTCATTATTATCCTGGGAGCCCAACTAGAGCACCAGGCAAATTTGTAGAAACTATAATAAAGAACAGAGTTATCACAGACACTTATATAAATATGATTTTTTGGAGAAGAGTTTATATAGCTTTCATAAAGGGATGTCCTGCTTCACCAATCTGTTAGAATTCTCTGAAGGTGTCAAGAAGTTTGTTCACGAGTGATTCAGTAGTGTATTGGGATTTTAAGAAAGCCTCACCAGTTGCTCTTATGCAAGGCAAGCAGTCACGGGATAAGAGGAGCTGGTCTTCTTCTGGATCAGTAATTGGTTAAAAGACAGGAAACAAAATAGGAATAAATGGTCATTTTTCACCACGGGGAGAGAGAAACAGTGGGCACCCCTAAAGATGTGTACTGTGGCCTTTGCTGTTCAACACAATTAGTTATCTGGAAAAGGGGGTGAACTGTGAAATGGCAAAGGTTGTAGACGATATTCAAACTAGTTAAGTTCAAAGCTGACTGTGAAGAGTTACAAAGAGATTTCACAAAATTGGGTGACTTGGCAACAAAATGGTGGATGAAATTCAACACCGTTAAGTGCAAAGTAATGCAACTGGAAAAAATAATCCCCACTGTACATATATAATGATGGGTTCTAAATTATGTTACTGTTCAAAAAAGATATTTTGGAGTGACCATAGACATTTCTCTGAAAACTTCTGCTCAATGTGCTGCAGCAATTAGAAAGGCTAATAAAATGTTGGAAACTCTCAGGAAAGGGATAGAAAATAAGAGAAAATTTTGTAATGTCAGTATATAAATCCATGGTGTCCCCATACCTTGAACACTTTGTTCAGTTCTAGGTATCCCATCTCAAAAAAGGAGACAGTGGAACTGGAAAAGAGTCAAAGAAGGGCAGCAAAGATGATCATGCGTATGAAATGGCTTCCAAATGAGGAGAGACTAAAAAGATTAAGGATGTTCTACTTAGAAAAGAGATGACTGGGGGATATAAGAGAGAGCTGTAAAATCATGAGTAGTGTGGAGAAAGTGAATAGAGAAATGTAATGTACACTTCCCCACAATATGAAAAAGCTGGGGTCACCCAGTCAAATTAATAAGCAACAGGTTTTCTACAAACAAGAAGTATTTTTTCACACAACATACATTAATCTGCGGGACTCATTGCCATGGGGTGTTTTGATGGCCAAAAGTATTGCTAGGTTAAAAAAAGAGCTAGATAACGTCATAGAGGATTGGTCCATCGGTGGCTATTAGCCAACATAGATAAGGATACAATCCCGTGCTTGGGACAGCCACAAAACTCTGGCTGCTGGGAGGGGAAGACAGAGTAGATCACTCCAACTGTCCTGTTCTGTACACTCCCCTGAAGCTCCTAGTGCTGGCCACTGTCAGAGACAGAATACTGGGCTAGAGGGACCATTGCTCTTACCCAGAATGGCTGTTCTTATGCATGTGTCTTGATCATGTTTCTTTATCTTGCAGTGAACAACACACCCACTTCTTGTCTCCGTTCTCGTGAGGGACTGTCTCCTCCAGAGAGTAAGTGCCATCAATAATTGATAAGACAGTGTGCACAGGAGCTGATTGATAGGTACATCTTCTGGTCAAAGTGTCAGATTTTTATTGTGCTAATTAATTGTCCCCATCAGAGCTGAGCACGACAAGAGGACGTTTCAGTTTTTGACCCCTTCACAGTGTCTTGACCCACGTTAATTGCAAGGGAACCTTTTTCTTGTCTGAAACTGTGTTTCAAATAAGTGTTTTTCCTAGGCCCTGGGGCTTTGCCAGGTATTCCCTGGGCATGTTTCTTATTTTCAGCCCCTTGGAGTTTTGAATTGACAAACTGAAAACTACTGAAGCCCCTGACACCTGGTGTGGTGCAGATAATAAGATGCTAAATGCAATGTTGGATATTTATCTCCTTTCAACTTCTGTAGCTTCTGAGCACTTTCCAACAGCTATTTACTTCAGTTTCTAATATTAAACCTCCACCCAATGCCCTTGATGTTTTCACAAAAGCTGATACAATTAAAATTCAATCAATAATTACAGCATAATGTACTGGTAACGCAACATGGTGACATTCTCAAGCCTCCTCAGTCTTATTATTCTAGTTCCATTTCATACTAATAGCAGGTTATAATCAGGACTGGTTGGAAGGAGGAAAGCCTTATTCTCCAACATCAGTGGTAGTTGAAAGTGCCTGTCTTGCATCTTCAGCTGAGATTTTTCTGGACTGTTTGTGCTTTGAGTGTCTGAAACTGCTAGATACAGTACTTCTGTCTCCGATAAAGGTCATTTGGGACTCTGCAAGCAGAAAAGGTAATAAAGATTCCCCACTCCAAGAAGAGGTGTTATTCATTTGAAGTATCAGTGCAATAAGCCACTTTTCCCAATGCTTGACAAAACCTGTAATCTAACAAAAATGAGACATCATTCAATGTTTTTAGAAAAGGAATTTCAGTTGAGAGGATTACTAAATTACCAAATATGCACTTGTGTATATTTGGGGGAGGGAGCCGGTACGAGTGAAAAGACCCAAATTATAGTGGCTCTTCCTCCTGTTTTACAGGTGGGTAGACTCAGAAAGTTTTCTCTAATAATCAGTTTACTCATTTTGTTTAACTTCATCCTATTAATTCCTAGTTACACTTCTTAGAACATACTAAATAATTCCACTTAAAGCAGAGCAGACAGACTTCTTCTAATTTTTGATCCACCACTCTTGATTGCTTGAAGAGGCGTGTGTACATAATCAGTCCTGTTACCTGGAGTTAATAGTAACTCAAAGTATGTATGAATGCTACATTAGCAATAATGACATATTCCATTTAGTCAGGGCATGGCTTTCACATAATGTGGCCCTTTCCAGAGATCAGCAATGGGCAGCAAACAGCAGGGATTGATGGAAAAAGACATGACCAGAAAACAGAGGACAATTATTTAGATTAATCCAAACTGAGGAAGTACGGAGGGACCTAACAATAAAGATAAACGACTGGGAAATATGATTGCAGATTAAATTCAGTATTAACCAAAGAAAGGGCTTACACATTAGAAGAAATAATCTGAACTATTCATGTGCCTTACTGGGATCTAAATTAATGGTAACCTGTCAGGAAAATGACCCATGTATTACTGTGTCAACTCAATGAAAGCCATTGCTCTGTGTGCAGTGATGATGTTGGGAACAAACAATTTGTTAGGATTGATAAAAGTGGATAGAAAATAATAATGAACATATTCTGATACTTTTATACAAATGGATGGGATTCCCTCATTCGGAATATTGTGTTCTGTTCTGGTCACCCCATCTATATCCTAAATCTAGGATTCGAGCTACTGCCCCTTTGCTTTTCCTCTCTGGGAGCTCCCCACCCTAGATTTTGCATATATATAAATTCTTAGTTGCTATAATGTGCCAGTCTGGGTGAAATATTGGCATAAAAATATGATTCCCTTCTAGCACAACAGCTGTAATGTCATACAGTAATTTACATACCCTCTCATCCTGAAGGACCCCAAAGCATTTTGTAAGCTGTTTAGCAGTGGTAGATCTGTGAGTCGTATATTCTGCTGCTCAAACATAATCATCAGTGGACAGGCCAATAACATACATTGCAGACCAAGTGCACAATATGGCAAGGAGATCACCTATCTTTACTAAAAGTGCCATGGGATTATTATTGTCTATACACACCCTCATCTATATAGGTCTGGAAAAAAGACACCCACCAAGCCTGACCTGCATTAAATTACCACATATTCCACATAGCTACATTGAGAAGATTAAAGATCTAGACTTTACTTGCTGGGAATCTGAGCCGATGAATCTAGGTATTTCATACTTGATGCTGAATCTGCTAAACTAAGCCATCTCTTCCACAATGCCACCAGGATGCTCTGAGTTTCATGAGCAACCCAATTTACACCCAACATTAAAAAAAAACAAACCCAATTTAGATTTTATTGCAGACTTCTTCTCTCCCCCATCTGACTCTGTTGTCTTTCTACAATAGACTAACACGGCTACCCCTTTGGAATTTATCTTCTGATAGTTACTTTTGAAAACCACCAGTGACACTAGAGAATTATTTACCAATCAATACTTGCACATCCTCAGACTTGCTAAAACTGCATGCAACAAACCACCACCCACCCTAGCCCAAACCTTTATCGTCCATCAGACAAGTCATGAATGAGCTTGTCTTGCTGACTCCTTTTGTGCTCTCAAACGCATTTGGAAACTCCAGAGAAAAAGGTTGTGTTTTCCAAAGCCCTTGGCCTGATCAGGCTGTATTTATGCCATACATTTCATGTTTATTGAGACAGTCAATTGTGATACAGATACCTTAGGTCTCACTCTGAACTGTGAGCAGCTCATCTTGATGTCAGACAACTTCAAGTTATTATTGACTGTGTCAAATATGGACCATCGAACAGGAGGGCAAGGCTCCAAAGCCCAGGTTCTCAGAGGTATTTAGGAGCTTAGCTATGAGAGGTTTCAAAAGGAATGAGGTGCCTAAAGACCTGCAAGGATCTGGGCCCACATGTCTTGAGCCATCTCATTACCTGCTTGCTGCAAGATGGCCCAAAATCTTTATTTCTCAGATGGAGGACAAAGTTCCAGACAGTGAATATGGGAAACACAGAGAGAACTGTTTGCACTAAAAGTGTTTTTTTTTTTTTTTTAATTTTTTTGTTTAGTGTCTCCTTTTCTATACACAATTCTCTTTTTCCTCTACAAGAAAAATACTTGACATTTTAACTGAAGGAAACCTTCTGGTCTAATGATCCACAGCCAGTCATCATGTGGTTAGTCAGGGTACCATTACTAAGTGACTCCAGTACTATCCTTTACATGATCAATAAGCAGATCAGGCAAGATTCATAGATTTCTGGGGGACTTTGCCATTTAAGTAAGTGAAATTCTGTAATCCAGCCAAGTGCTCTTCATGTGTAAGTTTCCACAGAAACACTGAAACTACTTGGGTGTAATTTACTTGCAAAGCCAGGAATCCAGCACAAGGGAGACATGCTGAGCACATCCAAGTCTGTAAGAAAACCCAGCTATTTCAAATAACCCAAGTGCCGCTCTTAACTGAAGGCAGTAATGCAATCCAGCAACAATTTAAACCAATTACACATGCTGGTCATTTAGGGCCTGATCCAAAGCCCATTAAAATCAATGGCAGTCATTCTACTGACATCAGACAAGATCATAAATTAATCCATAAGCTATATTTTGAAGCACAGAAGATATAACAGAAAAAGAAAGGATTGAGAAGTGGGTGACAAAAATACTAAAGGCCTTGAAAGATTTCAGTCTGAGGAGTCATTGAAAAGTTTTGGACTAAGACATGTTAGAAGTGTACAGAATAATGAATGGGAGAGAGAAGGTAACGTGGGTGCTCCTATTCATCTTTTCTCATGACACAAAAACAAGCGTCTGCCCAATGAAGTTGGAAAATATCATAATATACTGTATAATTAATCTGTGGAATTGGCTTCTAAAAAAATAACGGGGGCCAAAACCTGTGTAGGACTCAAAAAAGGGTTAGATCTTTATATGGATAGTGAGAGCATCCACATTTACAGTAAATAGGAAGTTTTTTAAATGACTGTCAAGCTGTCTGGAGTGGCTCAGGAGCATGCATGCCAAACTCAGGGCCCATTATCAAGGAATAAGGCAAAAGCCACAAACAGCTAAATGTTCCATAATTAGATTTCACAAACCCAGTAACAATTATGACCTCCTAAAACACTATAACTGCCTTAACATGGAGTTCAGGCAGTCCCCCTGGGCACTCCGGGAAGCCTTCCTTTGTGATAAACGGTCCCTTACGCAAAAAATTCCAACAATATTCAGGTTCCAAAGAGGTAGCCATGTTAGTCTATTGCAGAAAAACAGAGTCCTGTGGCACTTTTAAAGACTAACAGATTTATTTATTGCATGAATAAATATTCAGCTTACTCCCAGTGGCGGGGATCCAGGGCCACAGAGGGGGGGGCCCTGAAATGGACCTATAGGGGGCCCCGCAATGGGCCTTCGCCTAGGGCCCCCAATAACCAAAGGCCGCCTCTGCATCTCTTTATGGATGGCAGGGGAGCAATCAACTTCTTTGTCCACTGATGTTCCACAATGGTTTGTCTGATGTCTGTGCCTTCTTGTGTTGGGCAGAAGATGACACCTCTTGGTAACGATTCTCTCTTGGCAGCAGGGGTTACAGTTTTAGAGCAAACACTTTTATAGTTACAAAGCAAACATTTCAATATTACCTTATAATAGAGGATACAGATAGTATACGTGAAATTAATGCAGGCAGCAACTTAGGAGCATTTCATGAAGTCTAAACACATTCTTATAACTCTAATGTCTATTGTAACAATAATAGCACACAGGGGAGCCTGACAGGTTTCTAACTATATGCATTCATCAGTATTCAGTGAAGCCTTAAGGACTTGGCATGAGCTGGCACCAGGTCTGCCAATGTCATAATGATTAAAGATATGAATTAATCATGGTAAAAACCATACTTCTCGAATATTTAGATAGTACCTACCTCATCCTGAGCACTAGCATAAACAAATAAATAATATCAACTCTCGTGCTACAAGACATAAACCATCCACTAACTAATAGGGGCTAGTTAGAAACTTCCCTAATAGGCAGGTTACTTCATAATTGTCAATGGGGAGTTTCTTTCACCTTAGTCTGAACCATCTGAAACAGGAACTGGAATAAATGAGCCACTGGTTTGACCCGGGATGGCTGTTCCTATGCTCCTGCAGTTAGGACACAACCAAACACCTGAGGGCAGTGGTTAAAGTATAATTTGAAGGCCCCGGAACCCTCCTAATCTCTGGGCCCCCTTCATGCATGTGCGGGCCCCAGCCCAGGTTGGCATTTTAAACCACTTCTCAGTACCACATGCATCAGTTATCGCTCCATAAAAATATTTATAATTTTATATGGCATTTATGTCTATAGCAATTATTGTCACAAACTAGCAAACACTGCATAACACAATAAGTATTGTGATTAACTACAGTGGAGCGTAGGACCTACCAGCAGCCAGGGCAGGGCAGAACATGCGTTCCGCTACATTTTTCTATTTTTAGGGGCCCCGGAACTCTGGTCCCTCAAATTTGTGGGCCCTGGAACTGCATTCAGCTGCGTTCCCCCTTACTTTAACCCCTGCCTGAGGGACGTGTTAAGGGTCTTCTTTTTGAAGATGCGTTTCCATCAGGAAGCTCAGCTCACATTCAGGATGTTGCTGGTGGGAGGTTTCTGTTTTACACAAGTTCAGTGAATGACATAGGGTGGAATTTTCAGTGTTATCCTTGTCATATATCTCAGAATGGGCCTGAGGCAATGAAAGCAGTTTGAATTCTATTTTTAGCTGGGGGATGTCTGACTAGAAGTTTGTAGGGTGCCTAAATCTAAATGTCAATAGTTGTGGGTGGACCAGGGCTGTGGTCTAAATCTCAAACATTTACATCCCCATTTCTCAGTTCCTATAAACTGAATTGATCTCTAAAGCAAGCAGCTGAAGAAGCAGAAAGATTCCAGTCATGGCTTTTGAATCAGTCTTGTTGGAAGCCTATTCATTGCAGAGAGTAACCTCCTGAGGGATGGCTGGATTTGGGCATGAGACCAGCTAGTTTAGTTAAGGTTTATCTGAAATAAATAATACTAATTTACTTGGCTGACTTTTATCCATACTTCTCTTTCCTTTTCTTGCCACCCCCATTTGGCAGTCTGATGGGGTGACAGGAATGTCTTGCTGGCAAGAGGCAATCTGTGAATTGCTGAAAAAAAAAATCCAGCTGCTAACTTCTAGTAGGAACAGTTCAGTCCTTTCAACAGAGTGCAGACCTTATGATGTGAATAAGTGACCAGGTTCTATTCCTGATTCCGCTATTGATTCAAGGTGTGAAATGTCCCACAGTGCCTCAGGGTCCCACCTGTAAAATGGGGAGTGTAATACCAGTCATTGTAATGTGCTTTGAGATTCTTGGCAGAAAGACACACTGTAAGTGCAAAGTGTTCAGTGACAGCTCTGTGATGTGCACTGAAAATATGCTCCGAGTGTAATGTATGTATAGCTCAGGGTTGGAGGTGGAGGGTGAGAAGAGACAGAGGAGCCCATGCTATATAGAAGGTAACCCAGACATCTTGTATGTTACTGAACTGTAGAGTTTTCTCAGGACTGGTTTGAGAACATAGACAGAAAAGCTTGGGAAAAATGAGAGATCCATCTAGCTGACTCTACTAAAGCCTGTGCTCAGGAGACAAATAGCCCCTGACTAGTAATAAAGCCTTTTCAAAAGATGCTCAGAGCTAAAGCCAAAGAGCATTAAGCTGGAAAAATTAGTTGTTTATCTCACATTTCTGAAGGGAAAAAAAAAAAAAAGCAATTCCCGCCTTATTGTCCTGAAACCATAATGGAGCCTCTGGGACCCCTGATACAGTTAGCCTGAGAGCCACTAGCACTTAACAGAATTGACTTCAGTTAATCAACCAATTCTGTTCACAAACACATGTTCTTTCTTGCTGGCTGCTAGTCTGGGAGGCTGCAAATTCCAAAAATTAATGTCTGTGGCCTGAAAATGAGGCCTGTATTGGGCAGGTGCAGGGGATCTGTTAGATCTACTGAGAGTAATATCAAATGTAAGAGGGAGAAATGTAGGTGCTGAACTCAGACCCTGGAGCTAGGGGAAACAGCCAGATCATGGGTCCCTTAAGACCAAAAGGGTGGCAAACAAAAAGACCCTCTCTCTATTTCCCCTCCCCTGCCCCCATCTAAAACATTTCTTCAGAGAGTTGTAATATGAATCAAAAGGCACATGGGAAGGGCTCCCAGCACTAATGGACGCACAAAGGGCAGAGTCCTTCAGCACATGTCATATCCTGCATAATTATTAGCTATTGGCCCTGACCCTCATATTGCATATTTTTGGCACCAGCAGTTCTGCCATTCTTTCTCAGCCACAGGTAAAAAAAGCACTTTCTGAATGACTATTCTGTCATGACTGGATTTGGATACTGGCTGCAGAAGTCTTCTGAGATGATCCAGAAAGAGTTTCTGTCTACATTACATGCCAATAACTAATAGCATTAACTCCATGGACTCCAAGGACAAGTGCACTCTCCTTCCAGTAACTGCAGCAAGGTCGAGCAAATCTGTACTGAATACCGTAAGCCCTCAAGTCAAGTCTCCAACACCCCTCCCAACACAGTTCCCTCCACACTTTGAAATGAGCTGCCCCTTGTTGCTAGTGCTAGACCTTTCTGTGGCCATTTGAAGAGCTCTAGTATCTTATCCTTTGGAGTCCAATGGGAATTCCCAGTAATTCAAGTATTTTGAAAACCGGTATTGCAGAGAATTACAGAAGAAATCATTGAATCTCAGTGATCAATCTCCCCGCTCGCTCTCTGAAAGACATGTCTGTTATAGTTCTTAAACAGGTTAACTTCAAATCAAAGCTTCAAAGAGAAACTGCCAAGTTAGAATTCATATCCAAATTTGACACCATTAACTTGTGTTTGAATAGAAATATGGGCTGGCTTTCTCATTACAAAAAGTGATTTTCCCCTCTCTCAACCTCCCCACCTTCTTACCTGCTCTTCCACACTGTTTGAATCGAAACAACTTGTTTGATTTGCTGAAATAGTCCAATCTGATCTTGTGACTTATACTTCATTGCACTTATTTTTCCCTCCCATACCGTAAGCTTTCCATTTTCAAGCTTCTGACAAAGTGGGATTTCACCCACAAAAGCTCATTCGATAAATAAATGTGTTAGTCTTTAAAAATGCCACAGGACTCTGTTTGTTTTGCTGAACTAGACTAAGATGGCTACCCCCCTGGAACTTGTCAAGAAGAGATCATGGATCCTAAGGATTTGACGTTGAGGTGTCGCTTTAAAGGAAGCCCTTTTATTGGCACAGCATCAGCTTAGACCTTTGAGTAGGCATCATCCACATATTTGAGGAGAGTACGCTAATCTTTGAGCTATAGATTGTCTGATATGGCCCCTCTCAATCTCTCCTATTGCAGCTGTTCCACTTGTTTACTACTTAAAGAGTCATTGGGCCAGAAAGATAGAGCAAAGGATTAGCAATAGAAAAGGGCATAGTCAACACCAATAACCAATAAGGGAGAGAGAATGACTCTGCAACTTGGTGATTAGGATACCCAGCTGAGAAGTGGGACATCCAGTCTTCCAGCTCCAATGCCTCTTCATTTATATACAGTAGAACAGCTTTAGCAGGGAAGATCGAGGCCTACTGGATGAGAATATTCTCTTGCTCAGTCAATAGTGCAGTCCTGAAAGATGTGGGAGACTGCTGTTCAAATCCTTTATCCCCGTCAGGTGGGTCTCCCACATCTCTGGTGAATGTTCTCATTCTTGGGTTAAAAGATATAAGGCGGGTGATGGCACCACCTCCTCCTCCAGTTAGTTTTGAATGGACTCCAAGAGGCAGTTTCTGAGCATACCTACCAGATCAGGACCATGGGTGAGATAGGCAGAGGAGTACTATTTTCTCCCTCATGGATCACACTAGGGTTTAGATGGGAGATTAGGTGTCCAGAGTGAGGTGGCAGTATGCATGCGCTGTGACAGAAATTTAGGCACTTCAGAAGCTTTTACAGTAGAAATTTAGACATGAACATAGAGTGAGTTAAATTACCAGCAAAGTTAGGTAGCAGCTGAGCAGGGATTTTTTGGATTGCATTGGTGCCTAGAACTTGGACTTGAGATGCCTAAATACTTTTTGGATCTGGGCTTCTGTCCCTTTGCAAAAGTTCCCATGCCTTGTACTTCCAATTGCCATTCTACTCTAACCAGTACTAAAGGATTAGCAATAGAAAAGGGCATAGCTAATACCAATAAGTAGCCTTATGGAAAATCTGTTTCCATTTTCCTTAGCTGAGGAAGGTGTGGAGGACTGGAGCATCCCTGAAATCTTTCTGGTTTAATTCTGGAACTATATGTGATTTATCTCATTTATTCTATAGTGTAGCATCCCAGATGGATCTCAGAGCAGAGCATCTCACTTGTACTGATTCTATTTTTACATTAATGCTTTGCTTTTGCTCAAAAATATACATATATGTATACGTAAGACATACCAAAAGATAAGAGAGAAATGCGTAGGTTCTACAGTGAGGAGCCATATAGAAATTCTTTAGATAAATAGTCCCTCTTCTCTGAGTCTGTGCCCAATGCTTTCTAGGACTCTTTTGATTATGCTGATGAGTTGTAGCTGATGCAATATTCAGTTGGAGGCTAAATTACTACTAATTAACTTTAATTCAGTCAGATAACCAATTGAACAGCTCTCAGTTCTTCATCCATGCACAGAATTCACACAGGATTGCCTACACTCTGCCTTCAGATTCATTCCAAAGCAATTCCAAATCAAGAAAAATTTTGTGTGCATTCCATCCCAAGTTTCTGTTTTACTCCAGGGGGAGGTGACTGGAATCTCTGAGCCTCCCTCCCGTGCTTAGTTGTAATCCCTGTAATAGAATGCTTTCTAGAAGCTCTGGTCTACATCTCTTAGCTCTTTGAGTGTCTGGTAATATGCAGTCCTGTGTGATCCTGGGCCTGATGAAACATTAGCCAGAACTGCAGAAGTTGTCCCACAATGGATTAACTACTAAAGTCCTGGATCTGTGCAAGTTGTTTCATGAAGTTGATGGATTTCCACTTCAAACGGCTGAATACAGCCGTTTGAAGTGGAAACACTGAATACAGCCGTTTGAAGTGGAAATCCATCAACTTCATGAAACAACTTGCACAGATCCAGACACTGAATACAGCCGTTTGAAGTGGAAATCCATCAACTTCATGAAACAACTTGCACAGATCCAGAC
>ML686011.1:2313233-2330315 GCA_007922175.1 Pelusios castaneus
AAGTGGAAATCCATCAACTTCATGAAACAACTTGCACAGATCCAGACTTCCTATCTTCAAAGCGTCTGACGAAGTGGGATTTTCTCCCACGAAAGCTCATGCGATTAATAAATCTGTTAGTCTTTAAAAGTGCCACAAGACTCTTTTGTCTTACTAAAGTCCTGTTTATTTAATAAAACCTGTGACCTGACTGGGAGGAAAGAATCAAAGAGTCTCACATTCTGCAAGAAAGAAGATGTTTTCCTAAATCAATTGGAAAAAAAAGATGAAGCCACAATCACACAGGCACTGACTTTGTGGATGACTTGTTCTTATGCTCTTTCTTCTTTCCTTAGGTAAAGACCTAGTTCTGGACAGTATTTCTCAGGTACATCATTTTAGTGTAACTGTTTAAAAGTAGGGTAGAGACCCTTTTTCATCATAATCATACAATAACTCATTGATTCCAAGTGGGCCTTTGTCCGGTAATTATTTAGTACACAATTTAATGTCATTAAACATCTTTGAGTGGCCAGAATTGCTCTAAAAGCCTTAGCTCCAGAGCTTTAATATTAGTGTCTTGGCATCCATCCCTGTGTGTGAAAAGCAGTCAGTTTGTTTACCAGGAATTCAGACTCACATTACAGGGGGAATTAGCAGCAAGCTATTAGTCTGATTCAAGCACTTAACAATTACTGATCATCTCCTCCTAGTCTGTAGGTAATGGAAGTGATCAGCTGCAAATGGAAAGGATGTGGGGCTATTTTCATGCAGGCGCTGGGAACAAAGCACTGTACAGTGTGACCTCTGCTAACCCTGGGGTTTGCAAAACACCCAAACAGCAAATCACTTCCTGGAGAAGAACTAATAACCTATAAGAAGAGCTTCCATTAGAGACAAAACTCAGCTCTGACTCAACAGAGTATGTCAATTGAACAGAAGTTCAACCACTGAGTCCCAGAGGCAGAAGTAATTAGCTAATCATTATATTTATCACTCTCTGCTTCTGCATGGGAGGTAAGAGCAAGATAGTAGCTATTTGTTCCTCTACAAAATTTTTGACTGATTCCTTGGAAGTCCAGCTGTGTGGTGGGCACTTTGGAGATCCTCAAATTTATTTAGGCTCCTAATGTCCATTGATTTCACTGGAAGCTTGGAGCCTAAATACCTTTGAGGAGCTGGGCCTCTGTTCCTAAAGCAGTCACCTTCAAAGAACTGTTCTCAGAATACACAGATTAGTCAGGGATTACTTTGGAAGATCCCTTCCTTTCTACCAGCTTTGTAGATGCTTAGGTTTTGTGGCTAATGAGTGGAGGCCCTTTGTCTTTTCTCTGAATCTTAAAGCTGCAATGTTATCCCACCAGTCATCGTGTTTCAAGTGTGGGGAGGACACATAAAACTCAGGATTTGTTGTCGGAACTGAAGTTTGACTTCAGTTTGATCCAGGCTATTGTGTAAAGAAACTGTAGTCACTTATACCTTGCTGTGATAGTCCCATGTGATCTGGATTGAGCACAGGTCTCATAGTCTAGGGCTTCCAAACTACAGGCCCATTTCTGGCACTGACTCACTGTATGGCTTATGTCCCTGTCTTTTTCCTCACCTTTAAAACTGAAATAACAAGTTACCTAACTCACAGAGTGTTTGTGAGGCTTACTGTATATGAAGAGATCTAGCAATACTATGTATTAATAAATATTAAATTAAATTGCATTCAGGGAATTTTAAAAAAGCTTTTCGAAATCTCTGAGACAGCTTCATCTCAATGACTTTGACTGATGCTGGGCTGGCTCTTGAGAGCTGCTATTGTCTGCCCCTGAGACTTCTGGGCAGGCATTCAGGTCTGGTCCTGTCCTGTTCTTTCAGTTCCTTCACCACAGTCAGCCACAGATCAGTACTTGAGTGGAGCAGGACATAGGGAACATGGCTCTCACTGAATGCAAAAGAAAGCAACAGACTTTCCGAGTTGGAAGGTAAAATTTATTCATTTTTTACTATATATATTTTGGGTTTATCTTGCATTTATAAAAATGAATAGAATTTACATTACATCTGAGAAAGCTTCCTCCTTTCTCTGCATTTGGTGAAAGTCCTGTGCTAAGATTGTCAGAATGGAGTTTCTATTACATTATTTGTTATTCTTGAAGTTTTACTTTATGGTATCTTTAGTGACCTATTGCACTGCCCTTTTCATTTAAGCTGGTCACAGAACTGAGGTAAGTCCCTATGTAGTCAAGAGATGGCACCAGAGTCTGATCAGTTACATCCATGTAAATTTGGAATTATGCCACTCATCAGGAGCCAACCTCATGACTGTCAGTGTAACTTCTACCAAAATAAGACTCTTGAAACACATATAGGACATTCTTATTTATCTTAAATGGTTAAACAGGGCAAGTCACTTAAAGTTGGGCTAAGTAAGAAGTATTTACTCTACAACGTTGAAATAAATCTGATTTCCTCTCATCCCAATGGGAGCTGCATTTTATGCATCTCCTTCCCAGCAGCAAGCCCATCCTCAGATTTCTATTCAAAATTAGTCTGCATGATTGCAATTCTGCAAACATTTCTCATGGGTGCTAACAGAGCAATTCAGCCCCACTATTGTTAGCAATGTTAAGAAATCTAAGGCAGATGGGCTGCTAGTGTTTTACGTACTGGGGACACAAACCCTGCTCAGAAAAGTTCTGATTTACACTGTACCTAAAACAGTGGTGACAGCCAACAGGCCATGTCAGTACGAACTGTTCTGAATAGTCAAATTCCAAAGGGGGAGCCGTGTTAGTCTATTGTAGAAAGACAACAGAGTCCTGTTCTGAATAGGAGACTCTGGACTATTAAGAGTCCATGTATCCGACCTATCTTAAGTTTGCTAATGTTAAAGGAGCTGAACTGGTGTTACCATTAATGAGAAATTTCTGTACGGAGCCTAGCACAATGGGATCCTCAGTGCTACTGGAATACAAATAATAAATTAATCTCTTTTCCTCTTTCTTTTGAGTATTCCTTTAAATCAGAGGTGTACAACCTGTGGCCTAGCCCATGAGCATGTTCTGAGCGGCCCTCTGGGAGCAGAGCGAGCAGGGGGATCACATGATGTGACACCCCCACCCCCACGTTGCATTTGTGGCCATCAAGTGGCCTTAGAAAATACAATTTGGCCCTGGGCCAAAAAAGGTTGTGCGCCCCTTCTTTAAATGAACATGTTTAGAATTATTCTAGATCAGAGCTTTGATAGTTTCCATCGGTATGTATGGACAGCATGCAATTGCTTGTGTAGCTGCAAAGATGTACAACTTTGTGAGGAGGGATATAGGTCTAGAAGCAGGTATAGGATTGCAGGCAGGAGCCCTTAAGCAAATAGTTCTGTGTAGATGTGGTGTGAATGTACAGGTGCATAGAAAAGTTGGTTTGTGTGCACACAGGCATGTGAATAGGTGTAAGAGGCAGGGGTGTGTACCATTAAGGAAAAAGAAGACTGAAGCAAAAATATCCAGTTGGGAATTCTCTAGGTTTCCAGCTAAAGCAGGGTTTATTTTACTTTAAAGCCCCTGTCCCTGTCTGGCCCAATACTGGCCCTGGATGCTCAGGATATGAGTTTGCAGGCTCAGTCAGTGAGCCAGCCATTGGGGATATAATTCAATGGGAGTTAGGTACCTAAATATCTCTGAGGATCTGGGCTTAATGTGGGGAGAGGGTGTTGATGGCTACCCTGAGCGGCACATCAGGAAGGAGCTGGACAAGAGGATACAGAGTGGTCAAGGAACATCACAGAGTGGCCTGCTAACTCATTATTCCCGAGTCCTTGCATCTCTTTTCTGCATGGTGTGGGGCACGGGGAAGGCTACCTCTCCTCCTCTCACCACTAGTCTTTGGAGATGGCAGTTCCCACTATGCTGTAATAAAGAAGTTTCACATGTCTCCAGAGAACTGCCATCCCTGCCTAGCAGCGTCTGACCAGTGCATGGCCAAATCCAGCCTTCTTCGGCTTAATTATGGAGATGTAGGAAGTAATGCTTCCTCTTGATCCAAGCAGCCAGGCCACAGTGTGTGGTGGGACATCTTGTAGTCTGTAAATGATGGCAGTGGCTGTGACCTTTTCCAGTGTGTGAAAACTAGGTGCAGTGTGGATGTCCCTGCTTCATGCAGCAGCAGGAAGAAAGTTGTGTTCCAGAACCAGGGAGTGGGTACAGAGAAGATTGGGATTCCAAGTGGAAATATTCTCACTACTGAAAGCCCGTTCATCAGTGCCATGAAGAGACCTAACTGGTGCATACAGAGATGAGGGATTCCGGGGTGACACGGCACAAAGAGGGGTAGCAGAGAGGCCCATGTGCTGCATGTCCATTCCAGGAGCGTAAGATTTGCTCAGCTTCATTGTATATCCCCCATCCACACACCACCTCTGTGCAGAAGAGCTGCTCTGCAGGGCTGCCAGCTCTCTTGAGAACATAAGCTTGTCTGCTGAGGCAGCTCTTTCATACAATTGATTGTGGACTATTAACCTGCACTCAGAAATCAATATTCATGTTAGTTTAACACCTCATTTTAACAGGCCACTGCAGCATGACACAACACACATCTTTACACCCAGAATAAATAGGTCACAAACTGGAACCTGACAGAAAGAAGGGAGGCAGAGGAGTATGTGAAGAGACACTAGGTCATTGCAGCTGCTGGAGATCTCTGCACTGCAGATCAGCACAGTCTGTCTCTAGACTGGGCAGCAGTGGGGATAGCTGAAAAAGTCTGCATGCTCTTTCTTAGGAGCCCTAGAAAAGCGTGGCCTAGCCAGGCAGCATCCTGGAATGCTGGACAAGGTTTAATGGGATTGAGGACAGAAATTCAGCTTAACTCAGAGGCTAAATCTCTTGCTAGTACTCAGAGTATAGATCTAGATGAAAGAAACAAGAGCAGAGTCCAGAGCCTAGCTTCCTTGCTTGGCTCTGAGGTGGTTTTCTTTTATATGCTGAAAAGGGGGATTTGAAAAATGATCAAAAGGGGCTTGGAAATAACAGAGGAGCTTGCATGTCAGTTTGCTCTCGGGTAGTTAGGGCTTTGCCCCTTGGGAGACCAGTATGCTGAGGAAAACACTAGTTGGCCAGCTGGAGGAGGACTGCAAGTTCCTGTGGGAGTTTGGACAGAATTTTAACGATTTTTGTTTGTTTGTTTGTTTTTAAAGTTAATTAAAATTTTAAAACAAACAAATTAGTGCCCTAACGTCTCCTAGTTGGCTACTCTTCCTCTTGCAGTGCTGGGAGAGGGGAAGGAATTGGAAACTGTGTTGGACAACCACCCAGTGCAGTTCTAGCTGCAGGAGAAGTGGAATGAAATGACTCACTCCTCAGAGTGTGGTGGGCGAAAGTTGCAGTACTTTCAGTTTTGGGGTGAGACTGTTCAGTTCCTCTTCTCAGGAGTTCTCCAGTTCCCCGAGCGTGAGTTAGGAGGACAGTGTCTGGGTGTGGAGCGAGAATTATGTGGAAGAGACAAATGCCAGTTGTGACAAGTTAAGGTGGGCTCAGCAGCAGCAGCAGCAACAGGGCCATGGAGGACCAGGAAACCCCAGCTCCAGAATACACAGAGGAGGCCATGGGCATGCTGTTGTGTTCAGAGAAGTCTGGCCATGTCTTTGTCTCATTTACCTGGGAAGGAAAGGAGAAATGAATTCAAATTTATCTGATTTCATTCAGGCCCCTGGTTGCAAATCTTCCATTCTCTGATCAGCACTGAAGATTGGGCGCCTCCCATGGCCGAGCAACACAGCTCTGCCCCCTCTGCTAATCTATGGAACAGACCAACCAGAATGGTGATGGGAAATGGGTGCTTTTCTGAGGCTTTGAAACATGCGCAGCTCCCTCCTTCAGATGACCAGAGCTGCTTGTTTCAAAATCCTGAGTTTCTCTGACACTAGTTACTTCTCTAGGCCACTTTACTGGGTACCTTGTGAAGACAGAAAAGGGATTCATACCTGGGACACTTCTGAAGCAAGAGAAATGCTGGTGTCCCCCTGGAAACTTTGGGAAGATGAGTAAAACAATTCTTCCTGTACCTCCAGAGTTGCCTGGCTCAGACGCATCTGAGACTGAATTGTGTTTTCTGCAGGATGAAGTCAAACAAAAGCCTGAGATGCTTTCTTCACATGCTCACCTTAGAATATAGTCTCCCCCTCCCCCTGACGGGCTGTGTTGGGAAGTGCACATGTTGGGCCCTGAAAGGATGCCTTTGGGAAGTGTAAATACTGTATGCATAGCAGTAAATCACTCGGGGATAAAGCGCCACAGAACAGACTGCAGAGACCAATCTCACATGGCACCAGCTGTAGGTTCTACTGAGGTTTTCCACCACTACTTTCTGTCGTCCTAAGCGGGAGTGTCAGGATTAGGGTGAGTGTGTGTTCTATGGGTCTGTGTATCTGAAATGAAGGATGTCAACTTCCTCTTACAGTTCTATATACAGATAAAAGACATTAACAATAAACATGTATATAGAGATGTTAGTTTCTTTATTTGATGCCCTTTGGAAGCTTTTATAGTCATGAAATATTTAAATCTTAATAAAACTCATTCATCTGAGATGCCAGAGCTGGATAAAGGGAATAGGGGCCACTAACACAACTACCACGCGCAGCGGGATTTTACTCAAGCTCAGCCAGCAGGATTTGAAAGCTATGGCTGGGCTGCTGGCTCAGGTGCATGGTCTGTGGTAGGTCAAATTACTATTTATTTTCTGAGCACCCAGGGCTGTACCAAGTGTTGCACAGAGACACCTGGAATCCCAGGCTCTGCCTAACCAATGAGGATGAGATGTAAAAGGAGGCGAGGGAAGGACAAAATGGTAGTGGTGAGATCATGTGGTTATTCAGTAAGCCACAGCTAGAGTGTGATGCTTTGTTATCTCGTAGCGTCTGCGACCTCATCACTCATTCATTACATGTGGGGTTGCAGAGGTGACTAGTAAGTGCCTGGCAGGGGTCGAATGTGCTCACAGAAGTCCTTGTGAAAGATCTGGGAGTAAGGTGTAGTGTGGAAGAAGTTGAGAGATGCCTGTAAAAGCAGAGAAAGGGGATATCTGGGCTGACACTGTTGGTGGAGTAGGGAAATGCCAGAGAAGCAGGTTGGAGTTGTAGGCTGAGGCTGTATGAAGTAGACTCTTGAAAACAACAAGAAGTTTGAACTGAATGCTGCTGAACTCGTGTCCAAGTTGTTCATGGTACGACACTTACTGAGGCATCTGTTGTCAATGAACATGCCGAGTATCTGCTCACACTCCTCCTTCTGGTTACCGCTGTTCTCACAGGCGCACCACAGTGAAACTGCCACGCTAGAGTTACCAATGTAGTTTGGGGTCATGGGTGTACCTGTTCCAAAGCCCCAAGAAATCAGAATCAGGGTTTTTTTGTGTGGAAGTGTTCAGGTGGGCTGAGAGCATAACTCTGTGAGACAATGAGTGTCAGCCAAGTGAGCTTGCCTCACACCACGAGCTCTTGACTCATGCTCCCTCTCAGCTCCAGCTGCTAGAGTCCCCTGGACATGCACCAGGCTAGGGAGGCCCTTTCTCTGAAGGTTTCTGTATATTGTAGCTAGATGATATTTTCATGTATTACTTTCAATTTATCATGAAATGTCATTAAACCTAAATGTACCAAGGCACACCTGCCCAGGGAGCAGCTAGGGGGCAGGGAGCCCTCTGCACTGAGGACATGCTGTCTGGGGTGCTTGAAGAGTCAGGTGCAGGAGGAGCAGAGACCCTGCTGTACCTGGGTGCACTCTGCCCACAGGGGAAGGGACATGGCCTGCGGGTGGAGGGAAGGGCTGGGGAGCCTGCTGCACCCCATCCAAGTGGTTCTAATACAGAAGCACCCTGCTCACTGCCTGTGGGAAGAAAGCTGCAGGTGGAAAATGTGACTACTGCTCCCTTCAGAAAGAGGCAGTGATAGGCTCTCCTGCCATTACTTCCAGTCAACCCACCAACAAACTGACAGCTGAAGGCCTGCTCCCAGAGAAACATGTGCCGCTGCAGCTTGCCTGAGATACAGCTCCGTGACCATGTTAACACAAGGAAGACTTTTCAAAAAAGGGATCATCTGGAAATGCAGTTAAGGTGCCCACCCACTCCTGCCCTATCCAACTTCATTGTTAGCAGACTCATGTCTATTACAGCTGTTACAGGGAGCCAGCGTTGGGATGCATGCTATTTTGGTCATAAGCATGTGGGATTGGGGACACCTTAAGTCCCACGAATTTGGCAGTGCCTCGATGGCTTTTGCTGTACACGTCACTAACAGTGCGTGTCCCATCAGGGCTCAGGCAGCCAAACCTTGAGGGAATCCAGGGTTTAAGGTGCCAGCAAACAAGGACCCTGAACATGGATGTTAATGTGGCTTGTAAAAGGATAAAATGACTGAAAAATATCCAGTGGCTGGGGTGCCAGGAATGGCTCTATCGTGCAGGTGCTTAGAAATTCCAAGATGGGCATCTTTGTAAGAAGCAAAATAGACTAAGGTAAGGGGCCAGGGGATGCTGCCGCTCCCTTGGCATTGGAGGGAGATTTGGAGAATATATGGCCATGTAGCTGGCATGTGTGTTGTCAGGGCTAACTGAGTTCATCTTTAGGCTCTGTCTGCACTACAGGCAAACAACAAAATAGGCCAGGTTCAAGTGTCTTAAACACCATGACCTTAAGCTCTGATAAGCGCATGGCATGGTTCTCATCAATCTTCAGTTCCATACACCTTCAGACACACCCTTTTCTCACTCCCCCATCCCAGTGCTTAACTGGTAATGAAAGAGGTGCCAGAGCTCAAGACTATTTTTTACATTCATAACTGATGCAGCAAGCCCAGAGGTGCCGGGCCTTTGAAGTGCCAGGCCCGGAGGTGTCGGGGCTCAGATCTGGCAAGCTCTGACACAAATTAAGCACTGCCCCATCCCCATGTATGCCTGAGTGCATGTTCCTCATCAAGCTCCTTATGTGCCCACTTTCGTCGCCACTTACCAATCATCCCCATGTAAGCCTGCAGACATGCAGCATGGTTGTGCTGAGAACAGCCATTTGGGAACATGCCTGCAGGCTGACAGTTTTGTTGGAAATCAGCCAGTCTGGATCTGTAGGAAGAAGAAGAAGAGCATCAGAGTCAGGACTACAACAGAGTCTTGGGCACTTTTAAAGACTAACAGATTTATTAATCGCATGAGCTTTCGTGGGAGAAAATCCCACTTCGTCAGACGCTTTGAAGATAGGAAAGTTACAGAGTGGGAGGAAATTAAATGCAGGGGAGTGTATAACATAGCATCAGGTCAGGCTGTAACAGCAAATCAAAATAGGTGTTAGGATTCAAAACACTGGGGAACAGCACATAGAGGAGGGGGAGGTCAAATCACTTGTTGTAATGCGAGAAAAATCCATAGTCCCTGTTTAACCCCAAGACAACTGAGTCTTTTCACTGGGCTAATGCCCTTTGCTGCCAGACCTACTTGCAGATATGGTCTTTGATACAGGAGTCCAAGAGAAGGAGGCAGTTGGGTTTGGTGGTATCTTGGAAGGAACACTCAGGGACAATGGTTTTCCGGCGTCTCTCCCCACAGAGCTCATCTTGACATGGACAGAAGAGAAGCCTCTTGGTGAAATCCTCAGGGACCTTCTCAAAGAAATGCCGGAGTCCTCGGTGGCACTTACGCTGGTCACAGCTGTCTCCAGACTCCATCCCCTTGGTGCAGATGGAGGCATATTCTGTGCGCAGACGGACACATTTCCGATTCACACTGCAGACATGAGTTGCTTTCAGGCAGGCATTTGTGCTGTCCCCTCCTAGATGTGACCCTGCAAAGCCAACAGAAACCCAGGGACAGCAAAGTAAGTCGCAGAGTCGATTTCAGGTGTGAGAGGAGGAGCTGCAGTCTCCTGCAGCTTCTGGGAAAGTGCAGGCTGCTATCCTCTGGTAGGAAGTAGGTTATGCCCATGAAAGTTCATGGTTGAAATAAATTGGTTAGTCTTTAAAAGTGCCACAGGACCCCTTGTTTGAGATTCAGTTATTGCTCAGCAGGGATTCAAGGGAAAACAGTAGGGTGCATACAGCAAGTTGACTCTCTGTGCTAGGGTGTTTCAGGCCTAGTTCCAATGGATGGCACCTGAACTACATCTTGCTCTTTGGAATGTGGTGTGGGGTGCGGGTATTTGTGCTCACTGGCTCACATCCTATGTCTGTCACTCACTGACTCACAGAGCAGGAGGAGACAAAGAGTTACCTTCCTTCCTCTATGATTCCTCTGTGATTCTCCACACTTGCTGGGGAACAATGTCTGAATGCAACCTGGAGTGCTGTGTCATTTAACCCTGGACCCAGACCTCATAAACAGGTTTCAAACATTTGTCCTGCTAGTGAAGAGAACAGTGACAAGGAGAAATAAATCTCTCTAAGTTTAAGTAAAGTGGTGATGGAACTCCAGTTAAACATAAAGGTCTATGAAAAGAACTCAGGTCTTTGTTAGCAACAATGGGGACTACAAGGTTAGGGTGAAATTGAGTCAATTCTGTTAGTTAAAGAAATAGAAAGAATTGCTCAATGAAATACCCATGTATCCTGACACACTCCTTTGGAGGAAAGCAATAAAATAAATGTATGATAAAAAGCATAGTCAACTGAAAGGCACAGTGGTTAAAGTATAATTTGACGGGCCCCGGAACCCTCCTAATCTCCGGGCCCCCTTCATGCATGTGCGGGCCCCAGCCCAGATAGGCATTTGCAACCACTTCTCAGTACCACATGCATCGATTATCGCTCCATAAACATATTTATAATTTTATATGGCATTTATGTCTATAGCCTTATTGTCACAAACTAGCAAACACTGCATAACACAGTAAGTACTGTGGTTAACAATGTGATAATTAAGTAAACGGTGATATGTAAGCAAATAAACACACAACATTTTGCATTATAAATCAGTCGTTCCCAACATTTTTGGTTGAGGGCTCAAAATACAGAATTTAAAACTCTGAAGGGCCACCAGTTTGTTTAATTGAAATTAAATTAAAATTAATTAATTGAATTAAAATGGATTGTAATTAACATTAATTGTTTACATTTTTAATTAATTGAATTTGAAAATTTTTAATTGACATTTAATTTTTAGAAAGGTTTTTTAAAAAGCCTTTTTAAAAAGGTATTTAATTAATTTTTAAAGCTTTTTTTTTAAAAAAATGAAAGAAGAAGAAAGAAAAGGAAAAGAAAGGGCTGCATGCACCCCCAAGCCTGGAGGGGAGGCAAGCAGCCATAGCCCAGCTCCCAGCTGCACACCGGGACTGGGCAGGAGGCGGGCGCGGGCCAGGCAGAGCCCCCCATGGGGACCCCATGGAAACCCTTCCCATACCCCCAGGCCTCTTAGATCTGGGCCCTGGCCACCTGCTACAGCCCCCGCTGGGAATCTGGGGCCAGTCTGCCACGGGCTGCCCAATCCGGATGCACCGGGCCAAGGACCTAGGTCCGGCCACTGCCAGCAACCCAATGCAGCCCCTGCCAAGGTCAGGGCTGGGGACCCAAGCCTGGGGTGGCCCCATGCAATCCCAGCCAGGGGCATGTCTGAGCATGCTCAGGGCGGGAGATTTGAAACTCCCCAGCCGGCAGCAGCAGGACAGGGCGGAACAAGTGTTCCACCCGAGTCTGCTGCTTAGGCCTTGTACACACTACAGAGTTATCGTGCGGTAAGGCTCCAATAACAGTCCAAGCATCCACACAGCCCTCTTGCCACACAACATGTAAACCACCCAAATGAGGGTGGTAAGGCTTACCATGGAACAGTGGATGCTGTGTTTTTGACAGCCTCCAGAAATGTCCCAGAGTGCCAATCCAGGCCACTCTGGGACCTTGGAGCTGTCAAATATGTCAATTTCACTGCTGACTTTTTTTGGCGGCTCCGGGGGATTGGCCCCCTGGACCGGTGAGGGCAGCCGGTGAGGGCCAGCCCCCTAGCTCAGCCCCGGGGCTTCTGGTGGTGGTGGGAGCTGCCTGCTTAAGTGCCGCAGCCCCCACTGCCACCCGAACCCCTGCAGCTGGAGCCCGGTGGGTGGCGGGCCTCCACCGGCTGCCAACAGTCGAGCCCCTCCATCCACTGGGCTCCAGGGAGCTCAGGTGGCCAGAGGCTGGAGACCTGCTGCGGCCACGGTGGGGCTCTCAAGCCCCCCGCCGGGCCCGGCTGTGGGGCTTGGCTGCGGCAGGGGTCTTAAACCCCCTGGTGGGGCTCAGCTGCCCAGAGGCTGGAGCCCCACCATGCCCGGCTTGGCTGCCTGGGGGCTGGAGCCCCACCAGTGGAGCTGGAGCCCCTGCAGCCTGGGCTCAGCTGCTATTCAGCTGGCCGGCAGAAGCTAAGCCCCAGTCCATCTAAGCCCCAGCCGCAGGACTGGGGCTCAAGGCAGCACCACTGCCAGCCTTTCGGCTGGCATGGCAGTGCATGGTGGGATAGGTACCCACCATGCACTGCTCCTTCTAGCAAAAATTCAAAGGAGCATGTGAATGCTCCTTTCACTAGAAGGAGTGCTGTGTGGATGCAGTAAAGTGTTATAATTATAACGCTTGCTTGTCCCGCAATAACTTTTATTGCGGGACAAGTCTGTAGTGTGTACATGGCCTTAGTGGGCCCCTGGTCGGAACGCACTGGAGCGCAGCATTCCGCCCAGTTTTTCTATTTTTAGGGGCCCCGGAATGCTGGCCCTCCAAATTTGTGGGCCCTGGAATGGCATTCTGGTGTGTTCCGGCCTATTTTAACCCCTGGAAAGGCATATACACTGGTGAAATGGTCTGAGGTAAATAGAATGGAATTCAATAAAGACAAATGCAAACAAAGTACTCCACTTAGGAAAGAACAATCCTTTGCATACATTCAAAATGGGCAATGACTGCCTAGGGAGGAGAACTGCAGAAAGGGATCTGGAAGTCATAGTGGACCACAAGCTAAATATGAGTCAACAGTGTAACACTGTTGGAAAATAAAGCAAACAGCATTCTGGGATGTATTAACAGGAGTATTGTGAGTAAGAGATGAGAAGTAATTCTTCCACTCTACTCTGCCCTGATTAGGCCTCAACTGGAGTATGGTGTCCAGTTCTGGGCACCTCATTTCAAGAAAGATGTGGACAAATTGGAGAAAGTCCAGAGAAGAGCAACAAGAATGATTAAAGGTCTGGAACACTTGACTTATGAGGAAGGATTGAAAGAGCTGGGTTTGTTTAGACTGGAAAAGAGGAGACTGAGAGGGGACAGGATAATATTTTTCAAGTACCTGAAAGGTGGTTTTGAGGAGGAGGGAGAAAAATTGTTCTCCTTAACCACCAAGAAGCAATGGGCTTAAATTATGGCAAGGGAGGTTTAGGTTGGACATTAGGAAAATATTCCTAACGATCAGGGTGATTGACCACTGGAATAAGTTGACAAGGCAGGTTGAGGAATCTCTGTCATTGGAGGTTTTTAAGAGCAGGTCAGACAAACACCTGTCAGGGATGGCTTAAGAGGGTACTTGGTCCTGCCATGAGTGCAGGGGACTGGACTTGATGACCTCACATGGTTCCATGGGCAGATTTTGGAGCTACTCTTGGGGACGGCAGCTCCCAGGGACCCAGGCCCCACCCTTGGCCCTGCTCCATGCACCACCCCCACCATGCCTCCAGTCATGCCCCTTCACTCTCAGCATCTGCATCCCCCCACTCAGCACTTACTATCCATCACAGCTCTAAGTGAATGCACTTCTTTCTTCACCACTATCCCGCCCTCCCCCCCCCACTCGTTGACTCGGCCCCTCCTTTCCAAGGAATGAATGAGGGGAGCTTAATTTACATCGTCTTTGTTATGTATTTCTCCACTGCCTACGGGAAGAAAGACAACAGAGTCTTGTGGCACTTTTAAAGACTAACAGATTTATTAATCGCATGAGCTTTCGTGGGAGAAAATCCCACTTCGTCAGACGCTTTGAAATTTAATTAATTAATTCAAAGCGTCTGACGAAGTGGGATTTTCTCCCACGAAAGCTCATGCGATTAATAAATCTGTTAGTCTTTAAAAGTGCCACAAGACTCTGTTGTCTTTCTACAATAGACTAACACGGCTACCCCTTTGGAATTTGACTACGGGAAGAAAGACAGCTCTGTTTGTCTGTCCCCATGTGAACTATGTGAGGCTCAGAGCCTTGCTATTGCCTCTGCAGCAAGCTGCAGGCCCAGACAGAGCAAGCCAAGATGCTTTTGCAGGCCATGCCTAATGCTTTCCCAGGAGGCAGAGAAAGATTTTGGGGAAGCATATCTCCCCCACCTACAATAAGATCTGCCCATGCACGGTTCCTTCCAGTTTCTATGATTGGTTTCTGCCACTGGGGTTCTGTTCTGGTAGCTGACTGAAAAAAAATATTTTTCTTATTGTCATTCACACATTGTAAAATTATCTCTCTCTAGTCATAAATATTCCTAATTGTTCTTAGTTATGATTACAAACTAGAAGGCAACTCAAGGAATACCAGACATATGGAAAAGCCTAGGAGGGAATGAATCAGAGGCAGGGACTTTTTTAGTAATGTATCTTTTCTATTTAGTTAGGCTGTCATAGAGAACTGATGTGCTTGAAACATCAAAGCATGTGGCAGATTTCTTTTGGTTTGGTAATATTTTTTGGAATAAATGGATATTTGTCCAATAGAGAGGCAATCTCACCTTTCTATCTGTTAACTAAACCTTTGATTTTACTAATCAAGCTAAAGGAAAATAAAAATATTGGAGAAAATGCCAATATTTATATCTTAATCATTTAAAAAAATCTGGATTATTTACAAAATGGAAATTGTCAGACTTGATTTCTTGCTGGACTTTCTTAGACACATTTCACTCTTCAGATGCTGTCCCTTTAAATCTCTCCTAATGTGTTACTTTTTGTATCGCTTCTTTTACTGAGAGTGGGAGCTATGGACCCATCCCATTCTTTCTTACATGCTGACCCCATAACATTTACTCCACCTGCCCATCCCAGGGAGCAGTTTTTCAGGACCTGGTAGGTGGCATTGCAGGCAGGGTCCATCTGGCAAACCTTCTCAGCTGCTACGCAGTCCAATGCAGCCAACATGGACCAGTTTTGTGGCCCATGAGAAAGGAAGAAAGGCAGTATTTTATTGTGTACCTGTCAAAATCCCTACCTGAAACCAAAGCTGCCAGCTTGTTGTAATCAGTCTTCCAGGGTTCTTCTTTCACTAGATCTTCATAAGGAGAAGTCTTCAAATTGAAATAACCTAAGCAAGGTGAGACGTATTCATGGATGCTGGTGTGAAAACACAGTGGAACCATCTTCTCCTTTTAGTGGGGCTTTCTTGAACACACAAGACATATCTAGTTCCACCCACACAGCTGGAGTTCATCCAGAAATACACTGCTTTACTCAAGAACCAGGCAGAGCAAGCAGGAGCAAGCCACAGCCCCAGAGCTAATGGAGATACTGCAATGTTTCTAAGCAGCTTTGATATGGGCAGAGGAGGGCAAGCTTTTAGGTAGAAACTTTTTACTGTGAAGCAGCAAGACAGACAAAATATGGCAGTTTTCGGGATAACATTGTTTCCCCCATTCTTGTTCACTACTGGACAAAAGCAACTTTCTGTGGTTCTTTAGGTTACAGGATAACCTTCCTTCTTGTCCCGCCCTTCTCTTTAACCATCAGTCCCTCTGTTGTCTAAGTCTCTGGTGTATCTGAGAGTCCAGCCCCTGAACTGTTTTGTGAGTATAAACTCACTTCATGTCACAAATTTTAAAACAAAAATGAAATCTGTCCAAGTTTTTTTTATTATGAATATTAATTTCTTAAACATTTATTGTAAAGCACCAGTGGACTCTTCCCCGAGGGTGAGGGCCCATGAGATATGATTATCCAGCAACCACCTCCAGGGCTGGGGAGTGATCTGTAGAGCCCTGCAAATCTGCTTTACATCCACAGATATCTGTATCCACCGACCATGTTTGCAGATTGCGGCTCAGATGCGGATAGATTTTGAGTCCATGCAGGGCTCTAATGATCCGATGCAGAATTCTGCACTGACCTCCACCCCTGCCCTTGTTGGGTTGTGTGTTATGGTACATAGGTTTGTGCAGATAGTAGATAAAGTATAAAGAACGATTCCATCTCACCGTGTGTTAAGATGGAGTAAACGGTCCAGTAGATCCGCAGGCAGCGCTGCTGTTTCTTCATGCGCCGGTAACACTTGCAGTGCACTAAAGGGCTGCTTCTGAGGTCTAGCTCTGGATTCAGGCACCTTGCTCTGGAATCATGACTCAGAGGGAGGAAATGAGTCTTAGGAAAGGAGCAGTTTCTCAGGACCTGGTAGGTGGCATTGCAGGCAGGGTCCATCTGGCAAACCTTCTCAGCTGCTATGCAGTCCATTGGCAGAGCAAGGAGGCTTCCTGTTCAAGTAGGGAAATAATGTTAGGGCATCATTATGGAGAGAGCCACAGTAATTGTCTCCGTACCATTACTGCAGACTTTCAGTCCTATCTCAGCAAGAGTATCACTGTGAAGGCAGAAGTGGAAAAGCTTATTTGACCTGGCTCAGATGGAACCCTCTGCCATTGGTATTGGTATAGGATAGGTGGGGAACAAGAGCTCCCCCCCTCTAGAAACAAGAGGATGGACATCATCAGAAGCTCACATTAGTGCAAAGGGATAGCAAGAGGCTACATATAAAGGCATTTCCTAGCTTTTTTTAAAACCATCCTTCAGGCTTGCAATTTTCCAAACCTGCTCAGAATTAGAGCTGTTCAGTACTTCCATGGCACGGAGCTCCCCAAGGAAAACTCAGGTGCTGCAGGAAGTGGTATAGCTTACTCAATGTGAGGAATTCCCCCTGCAGCGAGCCCAGTGGCCAGTATGATGCTATGGCTGTGTGCTGCCAAGAAAGGGTGCTCGTCCCACTGAGTCTGTGCCGTCCCTGCCACAGCTTGGAACTAGGTATTAAGTGCTGCATTTAGAAAGCCATTTGCAGGGCAGAACGACACCTGTATTGACCCTACGATGCTTCTGAACAATGCCACATGTGTTATAGTAATAGACGGTACTGTTAATATTAACTAGAGATATGTCAGTATATA
>ML686011.1:2335592-2348192 GCA_007922175.1 Pelusios castaneus
GCGCATGTGAGACCATGTGTGTGACCGCATGTGTGAGCGCATGTGAGCCGTCTTGTCTGCAGCTCTGGAACTGCGGGTATGATTTTGTCACTGTGCCTGTGTTGCTGCATTTGTCAGATCCCGTCCTGGCTGGGTGGCTGAGGGGACATGTTATTCCAAGGGATATGAGACAGACCCCGTCCTCACCAGAGGAGCTGACCACCCACATGCTAGGAAGTCTCTCTACAAGGTCCACAAATACGTTGTGTCAGTGACCTTTGGTTGATGTGTGCTGCTGTGGCATACCCAGCCAATCCGTGGGCCACAGATGTGATCACTGATGCTGCAGGTGAAACCTGCTGTTGATGGAATTGCTGAGGGGCCTCTTTTCTTCCCTGATACTTGCTTGTTTGATTTTGAAAATTGTACTAGCTAAATGACAGTACTGCCTCCAGCTCCTCCCAATGGTTGATCTTGATGTTATAGGCCTTAAGATTTGTTTCAGGGTGTCCTTATATCCCAGGTGTGGCCTTCTCAGTGGTCGTTGTCTGTTTTTCAATTGGCTGTAAATTTTAGGGATTCTGGTGCCCTTCATCCTCCTGACGGGTCCAGTCCATCAAAACTGGACTCTGAGCACCATGTCCTCCATATCTGAAATTTGATATCTCTCAAGGACCTCTGTATTGGGGATTCTGTCATGTTACAATTGGATCTCAGAGAGTGCTGGTGGAACTGCTGGAAATAGGTAAAACGCTTGTGCCCAGGGGAACGTAGTAGGAACTGGGTTTCCTGCTTTAAGAAAAGGGCTCACTCTGTACCCATCTTACATCAGCCCAGTTATAAGGAAGTGCAGGCAGTGATGGATCCAATGCCCCAAATGTTGGAGAGCTCACGTCTCACCCAAATGGGACTAAAGAGAGACTAAAAAGTCACTGGGGTGAAACAGTCTTTTGGCTTGTGTGTGAGTGGTGAGGGGGGAGTTATGGGAAGACAAGGACTGGGACCCAGGCTGGTAGCCAACGTGGTGAAGAGCCCAAGATACTTCTTGATTCCCACTCTGCTCCCAGCCTATTTGTGGGAATTATTTTTTATAAAGGTAGATGAGGGTCATTTACCAGTCGAGTGCTGCTCGCCACTCATTTTCTTTCTGACAGGAAATTGCCTGGGTCCAAAGGACACTGTCATGTAGGAGTTCAAACCATCCGAAAGGAAAACTTCAGGGATTTCTGACAGAACCTACTGTAACTATCTATGTGTTTAGGAAATAATAGGTTTTTAAAGGAATTCTTTGAAGCTTTTAGACTTCCTGATCCATGTCTCACTGTCCCCAGAACTGTGCACAGCTGCTATTTTACTGATTCTTCCCAACAGCAGCTTGTCTGATGATGCAGTAGAAGCAGAGATGCTTTGTCTACTTTTAAAAAATGACTTGTCGCTGACAATGCCTGTAGCTAAACAGCACTGAACAAGTTTAAGGGCAAGTGTATCCAAGGACAAACCAAGCTCAGCATTGTTCCAGAAAACATATATCATCAGTGACAAGTAACCCTGGGCACACAAGCAAGGCTAGAGAATGCAACTCCTATAGGGAACGTACAGGGAAGTTGTAAAAACTGTTATTTTTTAATGCTATAGGCTGTTTATCAATTCCATAAAATATGTAGCATTGTTAAATACATCATTCAAGTCAATGGGTTACTTAAAATGTTCACCAAACTATTCCCCAAATTAAAAAAGAACCCCATAAATACAATAAACATTAATATCCAGAAAAAAGGTGGCCTTAACCCTGCAAGGGAAAGGATCCTAACGTGTTTCATATAACACCCTCTTTTGTTTTCCTCTTAAAATCTGTTTGGCTTGTAAGTACCACTCTGTATATTTTAAGGAGGGAAGCTCAGTTTTAGGGTTTCTTCTTTGATCTGGGTTTTTTAAGTTAAAACAGGGTTTGTCTTAACCTTTTGGTTAATTTAAAACAAAATTAAAACCATAATAGCTTATCTCTGGCACCAACTCTGAAAGCCTCTTGCCACCCCTGTACTCTGCTGGCAGCTGCACCGACGTCACTCCCTGCTCCACATCAACAGATGGTCAAAGGAGCAGCCCTTCAGTCTGTAATTTTGTCAATATTAAGAGCTGTGCACTTTTAGAAAGTGGCCTTGTTGCTCCATCTAAGAGTGATTAAAAAAAAATATCCCTGAGAAATACAGGGGAAGATTCTTCTGTTAAAATAATTGGGCCTGTAAATTTACCCTAATTGTGAGCTCAAGTGTAAAAATGAATGCAAGTTCATATAATGTCACAGTAACCAATAACCAGTGTGGATGGGAAAAGGTGCAAAAGCGAGACAGATGGACTGAGCTAATCCAAACAAAAAGGCCTACTGATATAACTCAAGGATTGTTTATGCCTGGTAAACAAGAGAAGAGTGGGACTAGAAATGAATACATCGAAACTGTGTGTGTTAGAAACAGGCCTAACTCATGGACAAAATGTTGGGCTATTCTGCCCATCACCTCCCCTTTTGGGTGACTTTTTGAGGAAAGGCTGCCTACAGTCATGCTGGGCAATTCAAAGACAGGAGAAGGGAAAGGAGCAAGCTTTACCATTATGGCTTACAGCTCACCATTTCCTGTGACCCTGGACCATCTTCATCCTGAGGGATGGCCTGATCGCACTGGGCCATAGACAGAAGGAGCCACATGATATTACCACCTGCACTGTCTTCAGCTAAATCCCGAACACCACTTAGGGTGTGAGACTTGGTCTCATGCACTGTGTGTGTTCTTTTCCTTCCGCATCTTATTTCTTCTCTTTCTTATCCCTCTCCTTTTGCCTTCTGTTTAATAAGAGTCTGGCTTAGCCAGCCAAGACTACATGTTTTGCAACACTGCTGTAAGCTCATGACCAAAAAGAGGCAGCTAAAAGTGATGCCCTAAACAGCAGGAGGTTGGTAAAAGTTTGCCAATTCCTTGAGCAGAAATGTGGTAACCAGCTATGAGTTGTCAATGAAGAAATCTGTGCTAGACCTGATAGACTTATGATTTCACCACAGCAGAGAACTCCACGCTTTTCTGCAGGGAATGATCCCAGGATCTTGCTGGATGCTTTTTTTCTTCGGTGGTCTCAGGGTCTCCTCTGTGCCTTCCTTCCCATCAGTCTCTCTCATCCCCAAGAGTAGAAGGGACAAGGCTCATGATAGATAGCCCCATACTAGTCAAAGTAATTCTGACCGTCAGACCTATTCCAGATGTGCAGCCAGGATCCCATTTGCCTTCCCTCTGGCCTGGATATGGTGTCTCAGATTCAGGTACTGCACAAGGTGGCTTGGATGCTGGCTGGATGAACATCAGTGACTGGGAGCACTCTAAATAAGTGCTAGAAGCTATTAGGCAGAGAAAGAAAACTTCCAGTGGTATGATGTGTTCTGTGAAATGGAAAAGATTTGCCATGTGGCTGACCCAAATGAATGTGAATTCAGTTGATGCCTAAATCCCAAGGATCCTGGGCTACATCCATGCTGCTTGGAAACAGTCAGGATTGGCAGTTCTCTCTAAAAATCTACAGAGCAGCAGTGTCGTGCATCATGTGCCAATTTAATCCCATTCCATTTACTCATATGCTGCAGTGGCAAGATATATCATGTCTGCCTTCTGTCATGAACACTGTCATGGGTCTACAGGACTGGCACTCTGCCCCAGCTATTTAACAGTCTCTTGGAAGACTCACTTCAACAGGCCAGACCCCCAAGGGGTCTCACCCTTCCTTCAGAGTAGGCCATACAGCCTCTCTGTATCACACTGAGGAGCCTCCAGGTTCCAGCACTCCTGCTTCGTGCTGCGAGCTCTGCCCAGCAAGGCCAATTGAGATAGATTCCTGGTTAGACTGCATCTCAGAAAGTATTTTGCAGAGACACCAGGAAGTATTTTCAATCCGTATTTGAATTTATTAGTCACCTAGAACAAGGCATTGGAAATGCTTAAGTTAGCACAGAGAAACGAAGGCCGAGCAGCACAATCCACCAGCCACTCTGCAATGGACTCTATTTCAGGTTCTGTCTCTCTGATATCTTTGTCAGTCCCAGGTGGCTATGTCTACACTTGAAATGTTAAGTTGACTTTATAAAGTCAACTTAATAAGGTCGACTTGAAGCCTCATCCCAGTCCTTTGTTCTCAAGCAAGAGTCTGTGTTCAGCTTCCGTGTTGAGAGGTGGGGGAAATACCTCCTTTATCCAGATGGCTGGATGTCAATATTCTGATCTTTGGGGCTTCCCATTGTCTCTTTCAGATTCTGCATTGATACAGGTCACTTTCAGCAGGGTCCAGCCACTTCTTTTATGACTCATTCATTAAATCCCAGACAGCAAGGCAAACTCTATATCTCATGGCCTCTACTGTCTCCAGAAGCAGATTTAATCACCACTCCCCCCCTCCACACACACACTAGGTAGCATTGGAAAGTATAGAGGGAAACTGAGGCACCCAAAGGATTCATTAAAATATTGCCCCCCCCAATCCAATCTTGACACACCCACCTGTAATCTTAATGCAACCCTTTTGTGTCTCTCAGAGGCTTTTTTTAAACCTCTATCTGAATATTCTTTGTATAACCTTACCAGCAAGACAAACAAGGAGTCCTGTGGCACTTTTAAAGACTAACAAATTTATTTATTGCATGAGTTTTCATGGGAGAAAATCCCACTTCATCAGACACTTTGAAGCTCCCACGAAAGCTCATGCAATAAATAAATGTGTTAGTCTTTAAGCCTATGTCTACAGTGGCAAGTTAGTTTGAATGAAGGAAGTTTAATTTGAACTAATTTAAGCCATGGCTACACTAGGCTTTCATTAGTTCAAATGAAGGGCTTCCTTAATTCAAACTAATAAATTCCAATAGGCTATTTGAACTAAGGGTTTATTTGAACTAGTTAGTTCGAATTAACCAATGTGGCCATGTGAGTTCAAACTAATTGCTTAGTTCCAACTAACCGGCCCATTGAACTCAATGCAATTTGCCAGTTCAAACTAAGCAAGTGCCATGAATAGCACTTGCTTAGTTTGAACTAAATTTTGCTAGTTTGAATTAAGTTAATTTGACGTAACTAAAATTAGTTTGAATTAGTTAGTTCGAATTAACTAATTCGAACTAACTTTAGTAAGTGTAGACACAGCCAAAAAGTGCCACAGGACTCCTTGTTTGTTTGGCAGACCTAGAGTAACACGGCTCCCCCTCTGGGTGTTCTTACTTGCCATTAGTCAGCATGCAGAGTCAGCGAGAGTGCCAAACACATCATTTCACGGCGACAAAGGGAAAATGACCACACTCCAAGTTGTCTACCAAAGTAAACTCAGAATTCCCCATGAATAAGTCAATCACCCTACCATGCTTCCTATGGGAAACCTTAGTCTTTTCCAGAGGAAAAGAAACTTCACATGCAGGACATTTTCAGAGCCCTTCTTTATTATCTAGACAGGACTACAACCCTTCTGTCTCTCTCCTTGCTTCTTTCTGATATATCAGGTATATCAATAGGCCAGACAGTCTCCTCACAGAGACCCTTCAAATGGATTATACAGTTAATTTCTACTTGTCACCAGCTGCTTGGCAAGCCTGCTGGGGGTGTCAAAGTGCACTCCACCAGAGCACAGGTGAGACCATCAGCATGCTTCAGAAATGGCTGACCTGTTGAGCTTTGTAAGGGAACCCTGTGGAGTAACCTACTGACAGTTGTTAAACATCACATACTTGACCTAGCAGCTGAGGCAGACACCAAGTTTGGAAGAGCAGTGCTTCTGTCTTTGTTAGAGAAATAGGGCTGATTTCACCCTCTAGAAGGGGATACTGCTGGCCAGTCACCCACTGGGATGGGGGGGGGGGGGCATGGATCAGCGTTCATGCGATACCCAGCAGGAGCTGGGGAAACTACCAAAATTCAGTGATGAATCCTGCTCATGTCTACCTGAGGCATGTTGTTGCGTGTATGCTGATACATACTCAGAGAAGAAAACAGATCCTTATTATGGTAACCATAGTTCTTCAAGCTGCTGTCAGTGTGGATCCCACAAGTTATCCTCCAGTCTCCATCCCTGTGTTCAGAGTCTTCAGTTGCTGGGCTTTGAACTGTAAGGAAATTGAGGGAGGGCCATGGCTGCCATGCTCTTTCTTCCTTAGGATAGGAGAGCAAGGAGGCTTAGGGCACATATATGGCTCCCATAGACACTTCTTTTCACCAGCTGTGAAAAGAATCCAGTTTCGCATGCATGCATGCCCTACTGTTGGAGCATCTCGAAATAACCACCCTTTCTTTAGTCCATATCAGAGTTGTTGTGTGATTCTCTGAGCAAGGGGCTGGGAGTCAGGAACCCTTCAACTCTACTCCTGGTCTGGTGTTGTGTGGCCTTGGTAGGTTACGTCTTCCCCTGCCTTAGTTTACCCATCTATAGTGTAGGGAAAAACATACTCACAAGTGGTTTGGAGGAGCTAATTAGTTAGCTTAATAATTACACAATGCCTTGTGTGTGCTGTGCCCATTGCTTATCATCAATATTATCTCATCGTTAACTTGTACTCCACCCTCTGTCCATATCCATCTGTTGCCTCTTGTCTTATGCTTATACTGTAAACTCCTAGGAGGAGGGAGTGTTCTTTTGTTCTGTGTTTGTACAGGGCCGAGCACATGGGGCCCTGGTCTATGACTAAGCTCCCTAGGCACTACAATTATATAAATAATAAGAGTAATAGCAAAATACTAAATAAAAACTAAGCACTGTAGCATGTCACTAATTCAGGTTAAACCCTGCAGTTCAGACAAAGGCTGCATTTTCCCTTTATTCTCAACAAAGATTTAGTAACAAAGAGATGTGAGGTCTCATATTACTATTTGGGGGGTATTTTTACAAGCTATAACTTAGCCTCATTTGTCAGATAAATTACTACAACACCCTAACTGAGACAGAAATCATGAGGTCATAACATTTTTGACCAGAAGGCTCCGAGCGCCTGCCTCACACAGGTCTGAGATCCTTGCCCTGTTTCCTGTATCCAGCCCTTGTCTTGTGTTGAATTAGACTTAGCCTGTGTCTTTTAGAAAGCTATCCAGTCTCGATTTAAAGACCTCATAAAGGAGAATCCGACGCTCTCCTAAGAGGTCATTTCTAGCTGCAACAGATATGACAGGAAAGCAGCCAGTTTACAACTTTCAAAGCATTTCAGTGTGCCCTTGCACAGGGCAGCTTGTACAGTGGTTTTCCCATTTCCATGCTCTACAGGGAGTACTCCAGCCTCTTCCCACAGCTCAGAGAGTCATTATTAACAGTCTCCCCAGATGAGGATCTCAGCAGTTTTCACACTATAGACCAGGTCTGAGCTGTGGGCTCACCTACCACTCTAATGTGGCCTCTTATATGCACAATCTGTTCAATGGCATTTAACTGTTCCCCTGTTTATTTCAACAAAAACAGAAAAAGGCTTTTAAATTAGGCTGTTGCCCAAACCCCATAACTCAGGCCACGAAGAGTGAAAGGCTGGGCTGGGGCTGACAACAACAGAGGAACCTTATTTTCAAAGCATTTGTTTGCAGCATAGTCTGAAGGTTACTTCTCAGAAGCCTGTTGTGTTTAGTGTTAGCGGTGTCTGAAGAGCATGTTGCGGGGGAGGGGTTACTGCAGTTCAGAGGCTTTTTGGAGTGGAAGCCAGTAGCTGCCATTCTGTGCAGTTTAGCAAGCAGGGGGTGCAAAGGGGTCTGAGCCAAGCCTGGGCACGTTAATCATAGCACTAATTGAGGGCAGCAGGCAGGCTGGAGGAAGGCTGTGTAAACACTCCTCTGCTAGGGCTAATATTTACAGCAGGGCACCCATCTCATTACAGGGACAGAGCATGATTGACACATATTAGCACCTGTACCATACAGACATATTAACCTAAAATGAAGAGCCCGCAGAAGTTAGTGTCAATATTCATAGAAGCCAAACACCAATTCCACCATTACCCAGTATTGCTGCTACTCCCCTAAAGAATCGTCTGTACCCTCTGTCGGAAGGGTAAGGGACTTTGCCTCCAAATCAGCAATCCACAAGCCCTTTTCCCTTCCTCTTCTGTCCTGACAGTCCTGCCGCAGATTTTTCCTTTCTGCTTGTTCCCATGATGAACATGCTCAGAGCTGCTCCTGCATTATGGCCTCAGTTTGATTCAATTGTCAGTAAGAGAAATTTAGACACTTGGTCCAAAGTCTCAGTCTTTTACAATGGCTGGGCTAGAACCCATCCTAAATGAAGTGGGAAAGAGATGTACCTTGGTTATTCCCACAGAAACTGGTTACTGGCTTTGGCAAGTACATGCCTGGGTGACAGCATGGATTCTGGCCCGCCTGTTTAGATGACCAGAAGGGGCGCTCAAAACGGGATTTCCCCAGGAGGTGACAGTTGTGGGTTCCTCTGCTGTCAGGTTAGAGTAGCTTTGACTTTTGTCAGCATGAAAAACAGGATCAGGGGGAAAAAGAGGCTTTGGGCAGATTTGATTTTACCAACAAAATTCTGCAGGACTTGGACTGGAAGATATTGTATTAAAAGCAGAAGGCCTTGCCCGCTGTTATATTTGGGATTGGTTCTATGGCAGTGCCGCTGCTTTCCTTTCTTTGTACGAGGCTAAGCTAAAATGAATGTGCAGCGTTGTGATCACGTTCATGCAAGAGAGACCCACATAGATGCTCCAATGCCTGAGGGCCAGCAGCTGTTCAGACACATGGTGTGCTGCCTTGTGCATGATGATAGCCAGTAAACTGTGGAACGGAAAACAAGCTTTTACTGCTCCTGCAGGGTGGTTGTTGATTTAAGAGAAATTAAGTGACAAAAAGTTTTTAATGGTTTCCCCTCTTGAATTGGCCATAATTGTGATGCTGATCATGTGCGCCTACTGTGACACGATAGCCAAAAGAACTCATTTAAGCCTGGCATGAATAAAGAGGACTCTTGCACTGGTGTGCCCACTGTAGGAACCCTGTGATCAGTCCCTGTAGCCACAGTTCAAGAAGCATGGTGACAAATGGGAGAGGGTTCAGAGAAGAGCCACAAGAATGATTAAGGGATTAGAAAACATACCTTATAGTGAGTGATAAGCTAAGTAGGCTGAACTCTTTGAGTATGTCTACACTTGCAATTTAGGTTGACTTAAGGACCCTTCAGTCGACCTAAATTACTCCCTGTCTACACCAGACTTTCCTTAAGTCAACTTAATGAAAGCTAAGGTCAACCAAATAAGAACTGCCCATTAGGTCGACCTCATCCTTAAGTCGAATCCTTAGGTTGACCTAAGTACGGTGTGGACCGAGATTAACCTTTAAATTGACTTTATTAATTCGACTTAGTCCACTTTGCTAAATAGACTTAATAAGGTCAAATTTAGGTCGACCTAACAAGGGAACTAATATTTAATAATGCGGGGTCTTTAGTCTAGCAGAGAAAGTTCTAACATGATCTAAGGACTGGAAGATGAAGCTAGACAAATTCAGTCTAGACGTAATCCACACATTTTGAATGGCAAGAGAAATTAACCATTGGAACCGTTCCCCAAGACTCATGGTGGATTCTCCATCACTGACCATTTTTAAATCAAGGCTGGATGTTTGTCTAAAAGCTGCCCCAGGAATCAGTTTGGTGCCATTCTCTGGCCGCTGCCATACAGAAGGGCATAGTAGCAGGGCCGTCCAATTGGCCCTGGGCCCTGCTCCGCCCACGGGATCGCCCTGCATAGTAGATGAACACAATTGTTCCTTCTGACATTAACAAATGCTTTTAGCAGGGGGTTGGAGGTCCTTTCCAACTCTAAGATTCTATGAGTCCTGTGGCACTTTTAAAGACTAACAAATGTATTTATCAGATTTATTTTATTTATTTATTTTAACTCCCCTGCATTTAATTTCCTCCCACTCTGTAACTTTCCTATCTTCAAAGCGTCTGACGAAGTGGGATTTTCTCCCACGAAAGCTCATGCGATAAATAAATCTGTTAGTCTTTAAAAGTGCCACAGGACTCTGTTGTCTTTCTACAATAGACTAACACGGCTACCCCTTTGGAATTTATCAGATGAGCTTCCATGGGTATAATCCTACTTCATCAGAGGCATGAAATAGAAGCTGTAGCATGTCAGGTGAACCAATAGAGAGAAGGGTAAATCACAAGGTCAGTTCAGTCTTTTTCAGCAAACCAAACAAGTTGTTTTGATTCAAACAGTGTGGAATAACAGATAAGAAGGGGAGAATATTCAAAGAGGGAAAATCACCTTTGGTAATATGTGAGCCAGCTGGCCCTGGAATCTAGGAACCCTGTTCACTTCAAGCCATGAAACTGAGACAGACTACAGGACCAGACCCTGCTGGGCCTCGATTAATCTGTTCTCCTCAGCTTCCCACTGGCTGCAGCAAGATTTTTATGTCAGCCAAACTTGTACATTTGCCCTTATTGCTTGTAAGACAAACGACACATGGCAAGGCACCAGCCCTGGGCTGGTGTTTGCTTTACTCCTTATCAGCTGGATCAGGTGCTGCAATGGTTCTGCCAGGAGAAACCCAGGTACAGGCCTCATCCCCACAGCAGGACTTTGAATCACAAAACAGAGCTGCTGTGGACACAGAGGTAGCGTCTTCAAGTTGTCTCTCTTTCTTTGCTTTATCTTCTTACAGACAGCACCTGCTCCTATTCCTCCCAGCATAGATTTCAATCCACCTTTCAAACATTAGTTTAATGATATTTACTGAATACTACCAGCACACTGAGACTACAGCTACAAAAGGAAAGAAAAAACACCAGGTCTGAGCTGGCTAAGTCAGGCTCATGGGGCTCAAAAATCAGAGCAGACACTTGTGCTCAGACTGGGACCCTGAAAGGGGAAGCTGGTGAAGGGATTTATGTAAGCCTCATGCTACGTCTACCTTATTCCTCCTAAGAGACACCTGCAGCTCCTGGATCCACAGATAAGAAGGATGAACCTTGCACATGGGGACACCTAGCAGGGTCAGCCAGGGGAGTAAAGAGAAGTGAACAGGTTCAGTTGGCTGGGCTGGACTGAAAAAGTCCAATTTCAGAGGTGTTTGCCACAAGCTTCTGCAGAAGCAGCAGTGTGTAGGCCTGGGGGGCAGAGAGGCACTGTCATAGCGTGACCTTGTGCACTTTGCTCTCTCGTCTAAGGAAGACAGCTTGCTACAGAATGGGAGACAAAAGAAAAAAAGCCAAACCAGAGCCTGGCTCAAAGTGCCCAGTCTCTAGGAGGAAACATTCCCAGGCAGGCAGCAGGGTGGGGAGGGAGCAGATACCAGGGGAACTGCGGAAAGGTCTTTGTGAGCATGATTGGGCATGATGGTGTAAAGCTGCTGTGCTGGCCAGTGAATCCCACTGTTTGGGGGAGAAGGGGGAAGAATTGTTGGCATCCAGCCCCAGGGCACATGCCAGGTTGCCCTGGAGAACTCTAGGGACACCCACCAGCTCTGCAATCCCCTGCTGCACTGTTCCAGGGAGCATGTGGGCCACCCCTTCTGAGATATGCCTTGGAAAATAGTTCAGACACACAGAGCTCTTGAGACCAGCAGATCTCAACCTTTCCAGGCCACCATGCCCCTTTCAGGAGGCTGGTTGGTCTTCCATACCTGCAAGTTTCACCTCCCTTCAAAATGACTTGTTTACAAAATCAGACATAAAAATACAAAACCGTCACCGTGCACTATTACTGAAAACCTGCTGACTTCCTCCCGACTAGACCAACACGGCTCCCCCTCTGGAACTTGGCATTACAGAATACATCTAGAGTGTGAGCAATGTAAACAAGCCATTGTCTGTATCGGGGCTAAAGGGGGGCTGACAAAAATCTGGCCCTGGCACTGCGGCTGCTTTCCATTGGCCCACCTTCCTGCCCTGCCCCAAGGGGGGCTGGTCTGCTCTAGCAGATCTTGGACCTGCTGGGACAGACCAGCAGTGCCCTGGGTTGCAGCCTATGCTCCCCCTACCCAGCACTGGCTGCCTCCCCCTCCACCATCAGCAGAGCTGTGGACCCCAACCACCTCACCCTCCAGCGTCAGCCAAGCCATGGGTCCTAGACCCCTGCCCCCACAGTGCGAGCTGGGCCACAGCCCTGGACACCCCTGCAGCGCTGGCCAGGTCATGGGCTCCACCCCCAACACCGAGTGGGCTCGGCAACACACCCCCGGGCTGCGTGGCACTGTGGCAGTGGTGGTGCAGGGGGCCCACAAGAGTGGGTAGCCCAGAGCATGTTGATCCAGCCCTGATCTGTATGAAATCGTAGTTTGTTCTGACTTTGCTACTTTCTTTATGTAGCCGGTTATAAACTAGGTAACTCTCAAGATGAGTTGGTGTGTGAACCCAGCCCAGCCCAGGGGTGTGTGGACCCAGCCCAGCCCAGGGGTGTGTGGACCCAGCCCAGCCCAGGGATGTGTGGACGCAGGGATGTGTGGACCCAGCCCAGCCCTGGGGTATGTGGACCCAGGGATGTGTGGACCCAGCCCAGCCCAGGGATGTGTGGACCCAGCCCAGCCCAGGGGTGTGTGGACCCAGGGATGTGTGGACCCAGCCCAGCCCAGGGGTGTGTGGACCCAGGGATGTGTGGACCCAGCCCAG
>ML686011.1:2348202-2369860 GCA_007922175.1 Pelusios castaneus
CCCAGCCCAGGGGTGTGTGGACCCAGGGATGTGTGGACCCAGCCCAGGCCAGGGGTGTGTGGACCCAGGCTGAGCATCACTGCTCTCTTCACCATAACTGTGACAGCAGTGCCATCTGGTGGAATTTTCACCAAACTGCAGCTTTGTGCTCAGGCTTTACAGGCCCCCTAGGAAGCTGGCTGTGTAACCCCAGCATGGGGCAGCCAAACATCCCTTCCTTCCGGGCGAACAGGTGGAGACTCAGTTTTTGCACAGTAGGTAAATTCAGAATTCTAACATTCAGAAAAATATCGCAGGCAATGTCCATGACAACAAACCTCCTCCTGTCATCTCCTCCCTATCATGTCTTATCTAATCTACATTGCAGGCTCTTTGGAGCTGGGCCCATCTCTGACTTGCCTGTAAAGCAGAACATGTTCCTTTACTGTCTGGCGAATATTTGTGTTTCAGTTAGCAATAGTATTTATTTGTCTTGTTCACTGTTTCCCTCAGGGCGAATACCGCCTGTTTTATTATATATAGTCTCAGTGTCCATTCAAAGTAATGGACACAAGTATTTCTAGACAAGGCCTTCATTTATCTTGCTCTCCTGTCAGCAAGTGGCCACTCCAGAAGTTTCAGAGAAAGGTGCAAAACCCCCACAATGGATGTTTTGGAACAACCTGCCCCGAGGGGAAGTTTCTTCCTAACTTGTCAGTTGGCAGCTGGCATACATCTTGAAGCAGGTTTCCCATTTTTCCTAAAAGGATGTTCTCCTTGTCTATACAAATGGATGACTGGCCCTCTTTATCAGTGGGATTTCAAACTTGTTTTTTCCCCAGCATTCTAAATGGAGATAATGTTAGAGGTAAAAATCTTCGTGAGCCAATCAGGAAGCAAATATTTGCATATGTGATTTGATTAGCTGCTGCTCAGCAATTCCTTAACTGACTGCAGTGGTTAAAGTATAATTTGACGGGCCCCGGAACCCTCCTAATCTCCAGGCCCCCTTCCCGTATAGTCTGGGCCCCCTTTATGCATGTGTGGTCCCCAGCCCAGGTAGGCATTTACAATCACTTCTCAGTACCACATGCATCAGTTATCGCTCCATAAAAATATTTATAGTTTTATACGGCGTTTATGTCTATAGCAATTATTGTCACAAACTAGCAAACACTGCGAAACACAATAAGTATTGTGATTAACAGTGGTGGGGTGTAGGACCTGCCAGCAGCTAGGGCAGGGCGGAACATGCATTCCACTAGATTTTTCTATTTTTAGGGGCCCCAGAACTCTGGCCCCTCAAATTTGTGGGCCCGGGAACTGCGTTCCGGTGCATTCCCCCTTACTTTAACCCCTGACTGACTGTGAGGTGCTAATAAGGATGCAGTAGAGATGTCATCCGATTGATTAACAATGCTCCAGCCTACAGGATTGATCTTGATAAAAGACAAATGATCATCCCAGAACTTCTTAGCCAATCATAGACCAGGATTTAGCATCTGTTTTGTCACTCAAGGGCTTCATGAGATCCCTATGGCACAAGTGGATGGGAATCACCACACTGGAGGAGCAACAAGAGATGTTCAAATCAAGTACTTTGGTATTTAAAACTGTTTATTCTTTCACGAAAAAGAGAATTAAATGTAAACCCTAGAGTCACCCTGAAGAGAAACATGGAGGCTCCTGCTGGAAGCAGAAGATGGAATAAGGGGTCAGAGCTCAGGCTGCAACGTGCCCTACTTTGCAGTAGTTGGGCATAGCATTGAGAGGCAGCCTCGAACCTGGTCCACTCTGTGCCTTCCATGTGAAGGAGGCCCACTGTTTCCTACAGACAGCTGTGTCCAGCCCACCACACATGAGCTTCATGCTCAGCCACAATTCTTCCTGAGATGCAGCACCAAGAATCAAGGCCTTTTAAAGAGTCCTCACTATAGCATTTCTTAGCATCTGAAATAGCTGACGACGGTTGCAGTTTCCATAGGACAAGGCAGGTTTACTGACTGAGTGGCCCACTTCTAAGAGAAGAAAAGACCTTCACTGTGCGAGGCAGAGCCCTTCCAAGCAGTGTTCAATCAGGCCTGCAGCCTTTGCCCTCACAACTTCATGAGGCGAGCGATTTGCTCACGTCTCCTCCGGTCTCCAGCCCACAACTTGCTCTTAGTGCGGAATTTCAGCAACTCTGCCTTGTAGTCCTGGTGATGCATTGGACAGTAGTCCTGGGGTTCACATAGCTCCTGAAAAGTGAAAGGAAGACGCTTTACCCAGCAGGGAGGAAAGGAAACCCTGGCCAACCCTACCAGACATTTACAGTGGAGAGAGCTGGTGCTGCGGCTCTTAGAGAATTAATTGTTTCTTTGCTTTCACCAACACTGATTAACAGGCGGGGGGCACAGTCTAGTGGTCCAAGCACAGTGATGGGAGCTAGGAACTCAGTTCTAATCGCACTACTGACGCTGTGTGGTCTTGAAACAACTCAGCCTCTGTCTCCGGAGCCCTGAGACTCCATGGTGATGGGGAAGCCTTCCCCATCACATGGATGCCCTGCCGTTACCATGTACTCAGGGAAGAACTCCTTGTAGCCTCCTTTCAGGACGTAGAGCTCAGGATAGTGCAGTGCAGGGTACTCGTTCATGGCTCGATCCTCTTCCCGCATATAGCGGCACCTTCAAACAGCAAGATGTGGAGCTAAGTCAGCTAGGCAGCAGCAGTTCTTTCAGCCAAGAGTGCCCACCCTGTTAGCAGCTGCCTCTTCCCATGCTCTGCCCAGACAGGACCGACACTCACATTTTGGGGCCCCGTTCTGAGGAGAATTCACAGTGGAACACAAGGACAATGCGTTTCTGTGGTGTGGATGGGAGGAGAGGCTTCTTCAGGAAGAACTCAAAGACATCTTCCTGCCTATGAAAGTTCAGAGCCCCCTGCAGTGGAGAAGGGATGGGTGGGAGGGAGAATAAGTCTGAATTTCAGCAACACATGAGGATATTAACAGCCAGGTTTGGCTCATCACAGACACGTGGTGTCCCTGCCCAGTTCCAGTCCATCCTTTGGACCATCCCCTTACTGTGGCTGACATAGTTCCCTCACCTTGATGTGCCCCCCCAAATACTCGTAGGGGTAGCGACAGTCGATTATGTAGACTCTCTCAATCAAGCTTTGGAATTGCCCAAAAAGCAGAGCAGCCACCTGTAAAGAATCCAATTTACACTTCAAGGATTCAACAGTGAGGAGCAATTCCTAGCTACACAACCTCCCTCTGAGAGACAGAACCGCTAGTCTGGCCAGGCCAGCAGAGGGCACAGCTGGGATCACTCAGAGGAGAGACCATTCAGGCAGCACTTGTGTCTGGAAGAGGGTATGCCTCACTATGTTCTAGTGCTAACAGGCTTGGAAGGCTGGACCAAGGTGTTTTTCTCCACATTAATGCAGTCTTGACTTGACCCAGGAGTCAGAAGCAGTAGCTTCTCCAGTCAGATCAAGCAGCCCTCCCCAACCTGCTCCTTGTTACTTACTATTACCCACAAGGGTTTTGAAGGTGGGGGAGGCAGAATGAGGGGCACAGACAGACTTGGGACACAGTTACAGCTAAACATGGGGGAGGCCATTACTCACAGTCTCTGGGGTGATGTATCTCAGGTCCTGTTGTCTTCCCATCACTGTTGGCAGAGCATATACCTAAAGACACATACCCAGGCTAGCTCAGAACCGTAAGAGCTGCAAGGCCCCAGCGCTTCCAGATCCTCACACTCAGAATGGTTTCCACATCTGTACCTTGCATCACTGTCCTCATACCCTCCACCACCCAGGACCCTGCCATAGGCGGCAGTGACATTCTCCATCCTCTGATTAAATCTAGGATTCCTGTTTGCTGGAAGATACTGCTCTGTGAGCCATGACTTACCTGGCATCTCCCTGGGGACATCGGGACTTGAGTCTGAAAAAAAGGTCCTTTACCACGTAGAAACCAAAGCAGCTCCCTAGGTCTGTCTCTGGGGGCAAGGCCAAGGATTCTCGCCTAGCTGCTGTACAGTAAGGAAAATAACCAGCTCTGTACGTCAGTGTTTGGTGGCTTTTTCTCCCATGGCAAGGTCCGCTCTTCGGAGAGCTGGAGACTGCTCAGAGTGCAAGTGGCTGGAGCAGACCCATACCTTAGAGAAGTCTCCGATGAGCTGTCGGAAGCCATAGTCCTGATCAAGAACTTTGTCAATCTCCATGTCTGAGAGCGAGGCCGTTTTCTTCAGAGTTGCGCTCTGCAAACAAGCAGGCAGCCATCAGCAATACACAAGCAAACCAGTCCCTAATCAGCCACTCCGCTGTGTGGCTCTGTCCAGATGGGCCAGGCTGGGCTTGGCAACACCCCAGTCTTGCAGGTCCCCAAAGCAAAGGCTGGATTGCCTCCTCCAAAGCCCTGGCACTGTGTTCTGAAGATGCTGCCTTAACTAGTTTCTTTCTGATTTCAGACACCACATGGGTTAGACTTATTCTAGCTGCTGCTAAGTGACAAGGATTCGGCCAATAGTATTTAAGGAGGGACTGAGTCTTCAGAAAGCAAATAGGCTGGGCTGGAGCCCAAGTCTGGCTCCCTTACCCTCGCCAGTTCCTCATAGACAGGGCTGCGTCTCCGTTTCACTCTGATTGGAGTTTCGTTCTCCTGGCATCTCACTATTCGCTTCAGCACTGGTCTGTCCAACTTTTCTGGCATAGACGGTGAGCGGTACAGGCGACTTCTGTTGAAGGAGACCTGCTCAAAGACAGACAAGGGGGAAAGGAAAGGGAAATGACAAGGAGGTGCCATCTCTCCAGCTCAGCATTTTCAGAGCCGTGCTCCCCACCTGGAAGCCTGGGTTGCAGAAGCCCATCTCTGTAGACCCCCTTTTGAGTTGGAAGCAGAATAGCTCCTTCTAGAATGGCAGTAAGTGGACAGTGAGCAATGCCACCCTATCAGCAGCCCCCAGTTCCAAAAGGATTTTTGCAATGCAGGGTACAACCTTTGCCCAGAGGCCCTGGGTGAGTCTGACTGAATGATGTATTGGTAGGTAATTCACTCACTTCACTGATGTTGATGTCCTGATTGAGTAGAGGTCCAGAGAGAAGGACAGCCATACTGGAGGACAGGTTCCCAGCAACTGGTTTCTGGGGAGCAGAGAAACGGCATTAACCACTAGCACAACTCACCTGACATTGCTGTCAGGCTTCCAGTGACCTGGAGTAACCAGTAGCTGTGTGCTGCCATGCTCAGTGAGGGAGGAGGACACACAGCTAGGGACCTGTGGTGTCCAGAAGGGCTGCTCACCACATACCATATAGCTCCACTCCTCCAGTTGTGCAAGGGGAAAGGTGACCTCTGCATCTTCTCCCAGTAGGAACTCAGCTCCCAATACTGCCCAGCTAGACACTTCCAAAACTGCCCAGATCCCTAGAACTCTCCCAACACCTGCTGGCTCTTAGTAGCCTCTCAGTCCAGTCCAAGAACTGTTCCATGAAGCACATGGTAGAGTACATGCGGGGCAGATGGCCATGCCTGCCTCCTCACCTCCATATCCTCTTGTTCATCAGGGAAGAGCTCTGCAAAGCCATCCATGTTCTCTGTCATTCTTTGTGGATGCAGTCCCATTGCACCAACTGGGCTGCCCAAATCTTTCACCTCACACTGCTCCATGCCCCCTGCATTCTGCTAGGGAAAAAGATGGAGCCAGAGTCCTGCAGCAGTTCTTTGCTCCCACCCAGGCAAAAGGCACTACAGATTCCAGACCTGCTTGACCATGCTCTTCAGCAGCACTCACTGCCAGTAACTCCTGATGGTGGAGAACCAGACTTGCATGGCTGATCTGTTTGGCTAACCCCACAGAGTACCACCTAACTGTTGCAAGGCACTCTTTCCTGGATCCCCCCAGTGTCAAACCAATAATACACAAATCCGTGACCTCTCAGATTTGTGGTTCCCCACAGAGGGCAGTCAGAAAAAGGAGCTTTTGACCCAGCTTAGTCCCCTCCTCCAAAGCTCAGAGGATTCATCCTGATCTGGCACTGGCCAGCATTGGCATTAACTTCTCCACACACCTATCATGTTACTGGATAGAGAGAAGCCTGAAGCTTTAACTCACCAGCTGATCTGTGAGGCAAGTCAGCAGAGGGTCTGTCGCTCTCTTTTGAAACCGAGACTTAGGCATTTGCCACTCTGGGTGCTTAAACCAGCCAACTTCCTGAAACAAGAGAGAGGGAAAGGGGCCTGTAGGATTCCAGCTCCAGTGGGTGCTGATAGCTGGCCCCATGCACCATCTGCAGGGTCAAGAGCCTAAGGCAGTTTCAAATCTTCCCCTAGCATTAAGCAGTACTGGATCTTGGTTAGGAGTAGATGCACCACCCACAATGGGTTAGGGAAGGGGATTTGGGGGTCCTAGAGGATTAACGCCTTCTGAATTCAGTGCTTGCTAAAGATTTTCCTGTGCTACAGAACTGCAGTACTGACGTGCTCCTGTCTGCCACAAATGCCTGGGCATCTCTCTCACCCCGTGAGGCAAGTACTCACGTTTTCCCAGCCTTCCAGGGGGCTGTCTGTCTTGTTACCCTCTCGGTGTGTGGAGCTCGGGGAACTCGGTGTGCTGCATAATACCTGGGGCTACAATGCACAGAAGGAATTGCTCACTGGGGTCAATGGGAAACATGAGCCCTAAGACCTGCATCAAGTGTTTCTTTGCATCGCGACCCCTCACAGCAGCCCACGTTTCCTGGGCTGCTCAGATGCCCCCCCCCCCCCACCTCATAACAAAATCACCTATCTCCCAGTGATGAAGAGGTACCTACCAGGAAAGATTTTACACGCTGCCTCCGTGCCTCTCTGCAGGGACAAAAGCAGCCAGTCAGAATTTCCCCCAGCCTATGCCCTGCCCGTTTGAATATCTCCTTGCAGAGCACCAGAACTTGTGCCAAATGACAGTGCTCACACTAACACAGCATGCTGGTGACACTCAGCAGGCAGACAGGGTGATTGCCCATTTCATGAAAGGGACACTGAGGCCAAAGTCTCACCCAAGGCCACACTGAGTCAGTGGCAGAGCTGGGATGAGAATTTAGAGATCCTACCCCTCATTTCACAGCCCATCCCCTATTTAAACGGAACAGGACACAGCTGAACAGCTGCAGACTGTCTCCAATTTCCAAAGTCTTGTATAACACTGAGTAAGACATAATACAACACGCAATGCAATTGGTGCTCCAGTAATGGCTCTAAACAGCCAGTCTCCACAGCCCCAAACACTGCTTTGTCAGTAGTTGCAGGAGAGAGATTGAATTGTCCCCTTCAAAGGTGTCCAGGCCCAGGCAGGACTGAAACCAGAAAACACATGTACTTCATGTGTAGTCAGAGAGGACAGGGGAAGCCATTCTATGCAGGAACTTGAAGGCTGTCTATAATCAGCTGGAGCTGCCAAGTGAGAGGAACATTTTGATGAGGATGTAGGAGAGTAAAGAGCCATTTCTGACAGTAGCCTAGCCATGCGTGCCACAGTCTGCAATTTCCCCGGCATGGGCAGGCAGCGGAATGAAGTGATAAGTCCCTATCTAGGAAATTGAACAACTTCAAAGGTTGTATTTGTCTATTGCAGTCGTGCCCAAAGGGTCCTGCTTGGGGATCACTGGCATCGCCAGGGAGACCACAGGTCCTGCCCCCAAAAGCTCACAGTCTAAGTTGAAACGGGACTTGCCAAATGAGTGTGAAGGAAGAGACACGATCCAACCCAACCCTAATCATGGGACTGGATGCTGCACAGTCATCCCATTCATTTTTCAAGCTGCAACCAGCCCCACCAACGTATCTGTCACTGGTCAGGAACCTTGGGCAGGATCTCAGCAGAAGTGGTTCTTGAGGAAGGATTTGAAGGAGCAGAGACCAGTGGCCTTTTGTACTAATGCAGATGGAATATATGGGCTAGCGGTGTTAACATAACAATTGTATTAAACAGGGCCTGGGGTACGATATTTACTACAGAGACCCTTGCCTGCTTAGCACCATGACCAACACACCGTTAAACATTCTTTAAACTTTATTAAAATGCAGAAAAGAAGGAAACCAGTTCAAATGGAAAGTATCGAGTAAGGTTTTCATCTATACAGAGTTTTAGAAGGAAAAAATCCTTGTGAGGCAACCTCTTTTGATGGTATGAAAGATGACAATTACTGTTCTTTTGGGTAAGGGAGATGAACTGGATCTGTTGTTATTGCTTCTTCTGTTAAAATCTGGAACTGTCTTTTTGGGGAAAAGAAAAGTTAGTTGAGATTAGCAGCAGCAGCAGCAGCAGGTCCAGTTTAAATCCAATCCCATTTCATCTCAGGTGGTGTTTGGGATTCATCTGGCTCTGCTATGAAATGGCAGTGTCACCTGGATCCCTCATTCTGTGTCTCACACTATGACACATCTCTCAAGATTGGGGTAACAGAGACCCAGGAGATGGAAGGGTGGGCAGCCACAATGGGAAAGCTTGCTTCCATTTTGTTCTTCCCTCTGTCCTTTCCAAAATCTCTTTAAGGACCCATAAAAGGAATGATGGGTGAAACAGCTTTTATAGTAAGTGGGCCTACAACTTTAATTGTAAACTCAACTGTAAAAAGTATATGAAAAGTTCTGAGATGTCACAATAACTCATCATAACAGATGTTTACTTAAGTACATGAAATGGTTTTCAGTAATGAATGCTTATTATTTAGTCCCCAGTTAGATCTAGTTTCTGACATACGAATTTTAGTTCATTAATTTCTGGTTCCACATCTTTTTTCTTTTCTTTCCTTTTCTTTTCTTTTCGCCAAGCAGGATTTTAACATAGTTCTTGAGTTATGTCAGTGTTGCCTTGTTGGTTAGGCTACTTTAGTTTTTCTCTCGCCCTTTTGTAGTTTGTCACATTAACACTAGTTATTCTAGATTATTGTGACGTATTATAAACATTTATATACTTTTTACAGTTGAGCTCACAATTAGAGTAAATTTGTAGGCTTAGTTATTACAACAGGCCTTCAGGTTTACTCAGAGATCTTTTGGATTTTGCCTTGCTGCTCTTCTCACATGTCAGCCCGGCAATGGAGCAAAAACAGATGTAAAAGAGAAGTGGTGCTTGCCAGGTTGCATTGCAGGCTGAAGCAGTCTCGCCACAGAACAGGTACTGTACAACAGCAGCATGGAACTTCAAGACTATTTTGGAAGGATCCCATCTAAAGACATTCAGTCACTGTTGCCCTTTTAGTCCTTGGTTTCTCTGCTGAGGCTGCTGACAAAGCAGTGTTTTTTGGTGCTATGAAATCCTGTCAGTCAGGAACTGGACTGAGGCAGTTAAAAAAAACAAAAAACCCACAGTGCTTATTTCACATGAGAACCAGAACCATGGAATACAAACTGCTTTTGGTTACTACCAACTGTAGCCAGATCTGAACAGCTGGTTGGAGGGGGTGAAATCTCCATCTTTGGAGATATTTAAGGTCCAGTTAGACCAAACCCTGTCTGGGATGATTTAGTGGGAGAGGTCCTGCTTTTAGTAGGGGGTTGGACTTGATGACCTCATGAGGTCCCTTCCAGCCCTAGGATTCTATGAAGGAGTCCATATCATTACCAGTCCCCTACTTAAATGAATAGTGGTTGTGATTCAATAAGGTTCCAAAGGAACAGAAGGGCAAAGACTCAGCAACTGGAAAGGAAAGATAGGACCCTGCTCTTGAGATGCTGCAGAATTCCTCTCCCTGCCATAGACAAAATTCAAACAAGAGAATAGCTGGAGATTTTGTCAAGGGAAGATTAAATTCAAGGACATTAATCTACCTCAGTGCATTCTGTGCAAAGGGGAAACTTAGGTCAATATCAGCACAGTGTTGTCACATTCAAAAAATAATTGTTTTTCAGACTGAAATGCTATCATTTCCCCCAATTTTACACTGTGTGCTTTCAGGATTTGGAAGCTGAAACAACTTTTCCCAACATGCTGGGTTTCAAGGCCTGCAAAATCAGTGACTCCAGTGCGACCCTAATAGCACCACATTGAAAGGCAGAAACTCTGGGGAGATCAGAGGCAGCAAGAATGGTTTGTGTGATGTGACACATAGCACACTCCATCTAGAACTTAACCATTACCAATCCTTGGTTAACCACACAGCATTTTCCACCCACCAGTCACTTGCATTTTACAAACATAAGATTTTCTAGGCAGGACAGGAAAGATCCCTGCTACTCTTAAGGGGGAATCTCAATTCCTCAGTCCAAGCCTGGTGTGTATTGCCATTTCAGAGAGTGTCCTTCTGCATTTGATCTGGCTCATGAACAGGAACTGTGGTAATGGGCACTCACAGAAGAACCCTATTATACAGAACTTACAACTCATCCTGAGGTCCCGATGAGTCCACCTGATCTGCATCTGAAAAGAAATAAGTCAGCGAAACACACCATTGGCACGAACATGGCATGTTTAGATTAAATGAAGAAAAGGCATCTAAAGTTTCCTGTGGTCAACTTGCTCACACTCTCCAAGGTGGGAGATTAAAATAGAAAGGATAATGGTAGACTAAATATTAGAAACACCTCCTAGCCGGCAGACCCAGGCTGTGGAATGGTCTTCAGTAACTCAAGACATTTCAAACTACAGTGGAAAAAGTTCTAGAAATTATGCAGCGGGGCTTAGTCCTGCACAGTCCCAAGGGATGGATGAGACAAACTTGGTCTTTCTCTGCTCCGGCTTTGAAGATTTTGAGGTTCCCCAGAACAGCTAAAGCAGCATTTGCTGCTGATTTTACTTGTTCAAAGATGCCTGTATCTGTAACCTTCACTTTTAAGACAGAGTTGAGATGGGTTGCAATAGCATGCAGGGGTGGACTGGCCAGCTGGCAGTTCTGGAAAATGCCAGAGTGGCTGGTGAACTCAATAGGGGTGACCCATATTAAAGGCAGGGAAAGGCTGAGCCTTCCCTAAAAGCTGCTGCCACTAGTGGCATTGGAGGGGAGGGAGCCAGGCCCCCAGATGTGCAAAGGTGCCAGGTTGGCCCTTCACGAGGTGCAGGAGGAAGGGAACACAGGAGGCTTTGAGTGGTGTACCTCCCACGCATGGTAATGGTCTGGCTGGGAGGCCTCTCCCCTCCCCTGAAGATGGAAGGGGAGATGAGGCTGCCCTATCCAAGTTGGTGCCAGGCGGTAAGTGGGGGGGGTGGGCACCCTTCATGGCAGATGGGGGGCACCCCTTAGTGCCTCCCTCCTCATGTTTCTCAGAGGACAGGGACACAAGAGGCTGAGGGTGCCCCTTCGCATCCCCCTTGTACATTGTGAAGGGTTGGATGAGGCTGCCCCATCCAAGCCAGCACTGGGCTGCAGCAGGGGAGCAGCGGTCACGTGCTGGGTAAGTGGGGGACGGGAAAGCCAAGCCTGCATTTGTGCCCCTCCCACAGTTCCACATGCCCCTTCCCCTTCCAGCCACAGATCCTCCCTTCCCTAGGCCAGCTGAGGGGTGGTGCCAGGACCTCTACTCCCCTGCATGGCATGAGGGTGGGTAGCATAGACCCCACAACCTGAACTTGGGCCAGTGTGCTTTAAATGCCAGGGCCACTATTTAATCCCAGTCCATGACTGAGAGCATGCCTAGCTTTATGTAAGCTGTAAAGATCAATCAGTCCACATAGCCACACACAGGTGGAGAACAGTTCCAGGGAGCAGTAACCAGATAGGTCCTCATGATCAGAGAGTCACTGTGGCCTTTCCACCTGCCTTGGCTTGTGGAGGCTGGGCGGGTGTTGGACTGTCTCCTTTCAAAGGGGCGTACAGCTGGGAGTCTTGACAAGCACTGACTGCTGGACATGGTGAGTCAGGGAGGTGTGACTACTGCTGCCTGTAGGAAGCAAAATGTGCTCCCATCTGTCTATTTCATCCTCCCACTGCATCTTTTCATAATCCCAGCATGAGAGGGCAGGCAGAAACTCTCCCAGCCTTAGGCAGCACATATCAAAATGAGGCATTGATCCAATACAAAAGAATAATAATAATGGAAGGAGCTGAGCTGGTTGACAGTTCTCCAACCAAAGACATTCTTTTGGGTCCTGCCACCAGCAGACTAGCAAGCAATAAAACCAGGGCTATGTGCAGAACCATGCCCCCGTCTGTCAGCTCTTACCAGCTTCCAATGTGTCTGGGGAATGGGTGAAATTGAATGCCGGCATCTCCTCCCCACTGCTGAGATCAGACAGATCTAGACAGCACTTTGGTGTATCTCTGTAACAACACATCACAATCCGAAGTGTTGGGATGGGGAGAATGGTGACATTTCTGTAAGTCAGCAGCATGTGGACATCAAGGCACTAGAGCCAACAGCTAGATTTCTATCAGAACCCCTCTCTGCATCATGCAGCCACTTATTGCTACCAGAACCATAAGCGGCACCTTTCCCAGGTCCTAGCCAAAGAACTCTGAACCTCAACTCTGTGAGCCATTTGGGGAGTTTTGGGTGGCACCTTCATAAAAAGAGACTTTTTTCCAGCCTGGGATAACTGCTCACACTCCAGAGAGGTTTGGTGGCCATGCTGCTCACATCAAGAGCTTTTTCTTTTTGGAGAAGCCCTCCCAGAACCTTTTTCAGGAGCTGGTGCTTGGGGGCAGGAGGAAAGGAGGAGGGAGGGGCAGTCTTCTAGTTCTCCTGGACCCTTTTACATGTGCCTCACTGGCACCATGGGCCACCCCTCACCTCCTCTCTCCCCATTAAGAGCAAGCTGCTGCCCCAGCCCTCGTAGAGCACTAGCTGTGTGTCTCCTTCCCCACCAAGGAAGGAGACTGCCTTAACCTCAGTGCCTTCGGTTCTCAATGCTCCCTGCCCTATGTGGGTCCCTCGCTGGGCGATGGAAAGGCCAGATGCCCCATCGTTGGCTGCTGGGCAGGCTGAGCGGCAGGTGGATGAGTGGAGACACCAAAGGAATTCAGCAAAAGAACGAGCTAAGGCAGCAACAAACGGCCTGTATCCCACGGGGCGTTTGCTAAATGGGGCGGGCGGAGGAAGCTTCGCTACCTTCGGGCGGATGCCCGAACCCGTCCTCCTAGCTACCAGAGGGGGATTCTCCGCCTGGGCTCAGCGCCTGAAGCTGGGCCTTTCCCGGGGCGCAGGGCGGCGGAGGCAGCGAGACGTGATTTACCCAGCCAAGGTGCTAAGGTTCCTGAAGCCACGAGCGAGGTCGGTGATTGGGGTGCGGGGCGGCTCCGGCGTGAAGGGCAGGGAGATCTCGGTGTCCCGCAGCAAGTTCAGCACCATCCTGCAGCTGGCTCGGAAGCTGAGACGCGAGCAGGGGCCTCCAGGAGAGAGATCGCCGGCCATGGCGCCGTAAGGACCGGCCCGGGCCCGCCCCCTGGGAGCACAGAAGCCGGTTCACCGCGGCAGCACCCGGGGCCCACGACCCATCACACGGACGCCCAGAAGTCCCGGGCCTGCCGGGCCCCAGCCCCGCCGCGCTCCACGCCGCCCCGCAGCCAGTTCCCCGGGTCCCCCGCGCTCACTCCGTCCCGCGATCCGTTCCCGCCTCACCCCGCAGTCCGCTCACCCCCCCTCCGGTCAGGTCCGGTCCTGCCACTCGGTCCGCTCACCCCCCTCCGCGCCCGCCCCTCGGTCCGCTCACCCCCCCCTGCGGTCTGGTCCTGCCACTCGGTCCGCTCCCGCCCCTCCGGTCCAATCCCGCCCTGCCCCTCGGTCCGCTCACCCCCTCTGGTCCGGTCCGGTCCCGCCCCGCCCCGCCCCGCCCCGCCCCGCGGTCCGCTCACCCCCTCCGGTCCGGTACGGTCCCGCCCCGCCCCTCGGTCCGCTCAGCGTCACTCAGTGCCGCCTCCGACTTGAATGAAAATAGAATTTACGGAACTTAAACCTGCCGCCCCGACTCCAGCCAATCACAGGGTTTGCTGCCGAACGTAGCCAATCAGGATGACGGGGGAACGGGACCAACGACAAGAGTCGCTTTCTGAATGGGTATTGTTAGCGTAACTCGCGCAAAGTGAGCAGCTATTGGGGGAGAGCATGGTGAACGGAACGTTTGCTGGACAAGAGTCTTGTGGCACTTTTAAAGACTAACAGATTTATTAATCGCATGATCTTATTGGCCAGATGTAAGAGGTTCCGCCCACGTCCGAGGCTGTGAGGCCAATCCCATACACCATCCGCAGGATCACGTGGTTACTGTGGGCGGGGCCTGTAGCCATTAGCGGGTGGCGCATGGTCGCAGGCCGTTATTGCGCGTGCAGGGTCCGCCCCGCGCTATGGAGCTAATGCCCGGTGCGTGGGCCCCGCGGGCCCGCAGGTACTAGACAGAGCCCGGCCCCGCGGCTGGGCTGGGCTAGGTCTCCGGGCCCGCCCGTCTGTGGCTACGGATAGCCCCCGCCGCGCTTCGTGGGGGCAGGCAGGGCTTTCCGAGCCCTGATCGCATTACTCCGTGTGCAGCCCGGCCTGGCCCGCCGTGCTCGAGTTCCCTGGGCCTTGTCCCACCCCTGGCTTTGGACACCTTCCGTCCCGCGGAGCTCACTTTGGCGGGCGGCTCCCGGAGCCAGCTGCCTTGGAGGGAAGGGGGGTGAGCGCTGTCTCGGCGGAATTGATTTTCTCCCCTAACTGCCCTTGCCATGCAGTTCTCTGCTTTGTGAGCCCCTCGCTGCGCACAGTGCCGAGCCTGCCTCTGGGGCAGCATCCGGATGGGAGCGTGGCAGGTGGGTGCACTGCGAACACGCTGTGTGTAAACCTTTCCGTGGCTTGAAATGTAGCTTGTGGAGCCCCCAGGTCTCTCCACCTCCCTCTTCCAATTCTCTGTCCATCAGATGGGGTGGGGAGCTCTGTGCTTCTGCCCTGTGGTCGGGTGGGTGGTGGAGCCAGGATTCTGGCTGGGGAGTCTTAGTGGTGGCTACTCTGGTGTCAAAAGACATTGACTAAGCTTGTAGGGTTAAAAGGCATATAATGAATGGGCAAAGATTCCAAAGAGACAGGGGAGCTGGGGATGAAAAATGTGTCTACTTACAATTCTTTCTATGGCTTTGGGTGGGCGTGATGTTTAGTGTAGTGAGAACCTGGAAGAATGAACAGAATAACTTGGGCTGGAAAGCACCAAAGTGAGTTGGATAGAGGCTAGTCAGGGATGTGGTTCACTGACCCAGGAACCTCCCTTCCCCCAGGTGTTTTCTTTGCCCGGAATTCCTGTTGTCCTCAGTAAATGGCACTATGCACCCCAGCAGTGAGGCTGCTGTCGCAGGAGGGAGCTTTTCTGTTCCTTGTGGATAGTCAGCAGTTCTGAGGTGGCAGGTAAAGCTATGGTGAGTTGGGGAGCCAGGATTTAGTTATTCACATTTCTCAGTTCTATGACAACTGAGCCCTCATCCTGTTTAAGGTCTGACACCTCTTGACTCTATGCAACACAGTTCCCCACACTAGCAGCTTAGTCTATTATAAAAGATAAACAAAAAGTGAAATGGAAGAGTGTTAAATTCAAGCATTTTCCTGGGTCCCTGTTTTCTGTTTTGTAGATGAGGCTGAAAGGATCTCTGATGATAGAAATGGGCATTTGGGATTGGGATGAGACCCCTTGACTTGTTCAGCTGTCCTTGGTCTGGTGTGAAGAGTGCATAGATTAGCCGGTGATGCTTCCTACAATACAGAAATCTGCCAGTTAATGAATATTTACCTTCATTAGCAGTGGGAGATATTTGATACACTTTAAGGTGTAGAGACCTGCACTCGTGTGTTTTGTGGAGCTACATTTGTATCTACTTGATGGTTTTCCTTCCCCCTCTTTAAATATATGAATGGTCTGGAGTGGCTGCCTTTATTGTGATCCTGGGCTTCCACTAACAAACCCCAGAGCTGACCTGAAGGAATCCTCTAGCTCTCAGGAGAGGGCTAACAGGTCACTGTGCTTCAGTTCTGAGTTTCAATTGTCCCAAAAGCTGAGCTGGGTCCTTCTGAGAAGTAGGCAATGCAGCTTTAGTTGCGCTTCCCAGGACCAAGCAGATGGTTGGCTAGTCTGTGGGATGCAGTGAGTCACCCTTGGCTGTGATGAAAGCAAGTTTATCATGCAACAAACTCTCTCTCTTCCTCGGGACAGGCCCCTTTCATCAAAGCCCTTCTCTGGAGTTCATATGGTCAGTGTGGGAGTTGGCACGAGGCCAGGCCTTGCGAGAGGAGCTAGCTCAGGATTCAGGTGTGTTGCGTGCATGTTGACGCTGTGGTTTGTCCAGTGCTGACTTCTGTGTCTCTATTACTAACTTTTCTTCTTCACCAGGCCTGACACTGAGACCGACGAGACCATCCTGCAGAGGAGACAGAAGCAGATAGACTATGGAAAGAACACTCTTGAATACCAGCACTTCATACTACAGGTCCCCAAGTAAGGTGGTCCCTAGCGTTCACCTCCCCTTCCCCTGTGAGCCTGCTGACTGACTGTGACCACAGGCTCCCCACACAGCAGAGAGATGCCTGGCACTGATGTAATGTGACTTCCTTCCCTTTGATCCTGCCTAAGGGCAATTTTCTTTCCCTGTCTGCTTCCAAAAGTCCTGGAAGAACTGGCATATTCAAGAACCTTTAGGGTGTGCCTCCTACATTCTGCTTGTGATCACTGGGGAGGAGCTGTCTGGCTAGTGTTGCCATGCTCAGGTTGGTGGTCTTGCTGCTGAGGTGAGGCATATTTAATGTAAGCACCTGGTCACTGAGAAATGTTATGCTTCATTCCCAGGGCCACTCGGCAACCAGGGATTCACCCCCAAACTCCAAATAAGTACAAGAAATACAGTCGCCGCTCCTGGGACATGCAAGTCAAGCTTTGGAGACGGGCCTTGCATGCCTGGGACCCACCCACCCAGCATCCTCTCCTGCCTGGACAAGGACTTCCCAGGGAAGTGTCTGCCAGTTGCCCTTGTCTCCTCTAGAGTCTTGAAGGGGAGAGAGTCTTCTGGGGAGAGGAAGAGGCAGAAGCCTAGCAACATGAAACTTGGATCCACCAAACCAGTGGGTTGGCCCTGGCAGGGCTTCCTGTAATCTCTGTGGTACAGTGATCCTAGGAGCAAGTAGCTAGAGCTTGGTATGGTGACATTGAATTGGGTCCCACAGGGATCAGTCATGGGTCCAGTTCCATTCAGCCTCCATCAGTGACTTGGCCAAGAGAGTACACCTACAAATCTAGATGAACTGGAGAAATGGCCTGATGTAAACAGGATGAAATTTCAATAAGGAGAAATGCAGAATACTCTACTTAAGAAGGAACAATCAGTTGCACACACACAAGATGGGGAATGATTGTCTGGGAAGAAGCACTGCAGACAGGGATCTGTGGATCATGAGCTAAATGAGTCAATAGTGTAACACTGGGGAAGGGGGGGGGGAAGGCAAACCTTATTCTGGGGCATGTTACGACAGGGGTTGGCAACCCTAAAGGTGTGAGCCATTTAAAAAAATTTCCTTCAATAACCAAGTGTTTTGAGAGCCACAATGGATGTAGCCTCCTGGTGGGGTGAGCTGGGCCATAGTGCCTCTCATAGGGGCTCCTGGGGGGGCAGGGGGGCTGGAACCAGGAGCAGTTCTGTTGCAGGGTTCCCCTGTGGTGGGGGGAGCCTGGCATGGGCTGCCTGCAGGGTTCCAAGGTGGCAGGGGGGCTTGCTGGGGGTAAGAGGGGTAGAACCCAGAACCGCAAGGGGACAGCCAAAGAGCCATGGGTTGCAGACCCCTGTGTTAGTGTTGTAAACATGACAAGAATTAATTCTTCCATGCTACTCTGCTGATTAGGCTCTGACTAGAGTATTGGGTCTAGTTCTGGGTCTAATATTCAGGAGAGATAAGGGCAAACTGGAGCAAGTCCCAAGAAGAGTAATAAAAATGGTTAAAGGCTTAGAAAACGCCCTAGGAGGGAGGATTGAAATAAATTTTGTTTACTCTGGCGAAGAGAAGGTACATAACATTTGGCAAGGATGTAAAAGATGGTTACAAGAAGGTGGTATTGACCATTTGTGGGCTTATAAAGATCAGCAATGGAAATCTTTTGTTAGCTGAATTCCCACAGGTATCAGAGGGAGAAAAAAATCTCTTTAACCTCTGAAGGTAGTCCCTGGGCATGTGGGCAAGACTGCCTTATTTGCTGTTGGAAAGGAATTTTCCCCAGGTCCAACTGGCTGAGACCCTGAGATATTTCTCTTTCCTCTGCATGTGGCACAGGTTACCTGCAGGTTTAAATTAGTGTAAATGGTGAATTATGTGTAACTTGAAGTCTTTACACCATTGTGTGAGGACTTCAGGAGGTCAACCAGAGGTTGGGATTTGCTCCAGGAGTGGTGAGGTTCTGTGACGTGCAGCAGGCCAGAGTAGATGATCATGATGGTCTTTTTTGACCTTCATCTGTGAGGACAAGAAGAAATTGGCTTAATTTGCAGCAAGGAGGCTTTAGGTTGCACATTAGGAAGAACTTTGTCAGGGTAGTTAAGCACTGGAATAAATTACCTAGGTGGGAGGTTGTGAGGTCTCCATCACAGGAGATTTTTCAGAGCAGGTTAGACAAATAACTGTCAGGAATAGTAGATCATGTTGGGTCCTGCACTGAGGTTATGTACACACGATCACTTTATTGCGCGATAAGGCTCCTTATTGCGCAATAAAGCTGACTGTACATACGATCATTTCTCTTGTTGCGCGGCAACACCATCTTGCCGTGCAACAGTAAAACTACTCAAAACCAGAGTGGTAGCATTACTGTGGAACAGCTGTTCCGCAGTAATGCTCATGTGTATGCTTTTTCTGTGGTAGACAGCCTCTGGAAATGTCCCAGAGTGCCAGTTGAGGGCACTCCGGGACATTGGACCTGTCAAATATGTCAATTTCACTGCTCTATATTTATAGCGCTTATTGTGGGACAAGTTTATCGTGTGTACATAGCCTCAGTGTAAGGGACTTGGTCCCTTCCAGTCCTACACTTCTGTAATTCTAAGCCTACTGGGGGTCCTGTAGGGCGTGGCCTTCTATGGCCCTAAGCACTATGTCTGGGAAGCCTTAGACTGGAGGGAGAGATGCATGCAAATCGCACCAGGTGCTCAAGTCCCAACGCTGAGCACAAGGTAAATTCCCCAGTGCTCTGGAAAACGCTTCTCTGTCGTATGTGGTTGTCTGCTTTGCCATTTCCTCACTTTATGGTGGGCAGTGGTGGACTGGGCCCCAGTAGCTGAGCTGGAAGAGAGAGAGCAAGGGCAATCCAGCATATCCTGTCTCTAGCAGTGCTTACTGTAGAGGAGTCGTGCCTACCTCTCCCAGCCTGGGCACAAGAGGGTAAAAGGCCAAGGTTTGAAACCTGGCATGGGTGACAGTGTTGGTTTATGTGATGTCCAGTGCACCCAGTTGCCTGCTGATTGTCAGTGTGAATTAAATTGCTGTTTGTTTGCAAGGCAGGGGCTGGTGATGCTCTCAGGAATGATGGAGACAAATCCTTTATGTGACTTCTCGGAAGACCGGTCTGGTGCCCTGCGGCCTCTTGAAATCCTTCCAGGAGAGTCACTGTGCAGATGGGTATCTGGTCTTTCCCTGGGCTTTCTGCTGGGAAGAGGGACTTTGGGCAGCAGTAGGGAAGGCTGCTGGGAAGAGGGACTTTGGCTGTTTAATTGGTGACTGTGAGCACAGGAGTATGGGACACATGGTGATCACCAGGGTGGCAGGATGGGGCATTGTGCTGTCTGGAAGCTGTGGGCCTTGCTCTGAGCATGCTCAGAAGCAGTTGTCATTGTGGGTGGGACGTTCAGCATCTCCTCCCAGGGACAGTCACGGTGGTGGGTTGTGGGCTTGTGATTTTCCTTTCTGTTCATGTCTGTCTTGTGTCCTATTCTCACAGCTTGCTGGCCTGCCATCTCCTGGCTGCTCCTTTCCATGGCTGCCCCTTCTAGGAGAAATACATACCTGCCCGTGCTGCTCCTGGATGGAGCTGGGACTCTCCAAAGAGGCCGTATCATTTGCTGCTTCTGAGCTGGATGGTGTTTGGGGAGTGGGGACAGCACAACCCCAGCTACCAGGATCCATTGCACTCATGGAGGACTTGTGATTGGCTTGAAGCAGGCCCTTACAAGGGGCCTTGGTGTTAGAGTTCAGGCCTGGAGCAGAGCATCTGACCACTTACATGGTGCACAGCGGAGCTGCTGGGCTTGTCTCCTCACACAGTTGGGCTGTGGGGGGCTAGGGTCAACCAAGTTCCTGGTATGAAGGGAAGAAAACTTCTCCCTGTGTAACTGTAACCACAGGCACAGCAGTCAGTACCAGCACCTATGTGATCAATTTTTTCTGATTCCATTCAGGAATCTGTTCACTCCTGTGTGTTCCGGGGAAATCTATATAGAAGGAATTTGAAAAATGGAAACTTAAAGCAATAAAGTTGGCCCAAAGACTGTACCAGCTGCTGGCTGGGTCCTTTCTTTGTCCCTACGCCTCATGGGCTCTGCTCACTAGAGGCATGCAGAGGGTGTCTTTGGCAATTCGGGAGCACTCGAGGGAGAGTTGTGACTCGTCCCATGGGGGAAAGCCAGATAAGGGTATCCTGCTGTGCACTGATCTGTAGAGAGAGGGTGGAGGAGAAATTCTGGGCAGCAGTGTGTCAAGCCCAGGCCCAAAGGGGGAGTGTTATGGGGAAGAGGAGATGTCTACAGCCACAAGGAAACTGAGTCTTAAAGGAGGAAGTTTGCCTTGCTCAGGGCCTGATGTCTCCTTGTGGGTTGCTACTGTCCCTCCTACTGTGGGCAGGTGAGGACGATTCACTGTACCAGGAACAGGACTGTGGAGAGCTACCCGGCCCCTGTAGCTTTAATAGGAGGAGACGGGCCAGGCCCCTCCAGTTACCTGCAGAGCTGGGAAAGTGATCAGGGTCCGGCCCGTCCAGGCAAGTACGAGCGGGCCGGAGCGAGGGGCTAGAGGGAAATCTTCACTCTTGCTGTAAAGCGCTGGGCCCGGCCTGGGTCCCCCCTGCCCTGGCAGCATCGTCCTTCGACTGGAGCGTTGGGGGTCCGAGCGCTCCCCGCGGGGGCTGGTTGCAGAGTCGGCACAGCCCCCACTGCTGCCTCCTTCCATCCCCGCCCCCATGCTGGGCGGCAGCTGCTGGCCCCTAGGTGGGGGGCAGGAGGCACTGGGGCCCCTGTCGGGGACCCTCAGGCTGAGCTAGTGCCCCCCCTGGGGCGGGGCGGGGGGAGGGGGCGGCTGGCGGTGCTGATGGGGCGGAGGGCGGTGTCGCCCCCCAGAACTACATCTCCCGGCATCCTTTGCTGCATCGGACGGTCCGAGCCGAAGGGGGAGTCGCCGTGGCCGTGGCAGGAGCTGGGGGGCCCCGAGCGGGGGGCCGAGCCGGACCCGGACCCGGTTGGTGCCTCCGGTCCTGCCCCAGCGGACCCGTCCTCTCCCGTGGGGGCGGGCCCGGCCTGGAGCTCGGGGACCGGCTCAGCTCCCGCAGCCCCAAAGAAGCGGGGCGCCTTGGCCTCGGGCCGGGGCAGGCGCCTGCGGCCCCCCAGCTGACAGCCCCCCTGCGGCCCTCCCCGTAGGGCCCCCGCCCTGCCCGCTCTCCGCCATCGCCCAGAGACGCTGAGCGGGGACTCAGGCCGGGGTGCGGGGCGGGTGCCGGGGGGTCGGAGGTGCGGGCCGGGTGCCGGGTGCCGGGGGTGAGGACTGGGTGGGAGGCCGGTGCTGGGGGCGGGTGCTGGG